>CAJHQQ010002279.1:0-68600 GCA_905132885.1 Moricandia moricandioides
ATTGTAGATGCTTATTCCGTATCTAGCTGTTTTAATTCAACTCAAATTTATCTCAACCCAACGCTTGGATTGATCGAGGAGTTCAAAGCTTGGTATGTCTCCAGTAACATTGTCTACAATAACATTTCTTCACTAAATCGTTATGATATTATGGCTTACTTCTTTTGTGCAGTCTCCCTAATGATACACTTGCTATTACGAACAACGATAGTAGCCAATGTTCTGCTGGTACTGCTACATCTGTTCGTGCTAGGTTTTTTGCAACCTATGAGAGGCTAACCATAAAATAGATAATTGATAGTGCTCTGGTAAGTTCCAATCTATCAGGTTATAATTCTCTAAATATTATTATATTCCATTTGTTTTCATGATCAATACATAATGATCATGGGCGAATAGGTTGGGACTTTTGTCACTCTGGCTACTATTCAAAGTATAGATACTGAACGTGGCTGGCAATATCTAAGTTGCAAATACCACAACAAAAAAGTATTGCCTACAACCAATGTTGATGCTGATGACCGTCCTTTATTCTTTTGCAATACGTGTGATAAAGAACACATTGACGTTATTTTCAGGTATTGAATTTTAGTCTTACAATATTAAGTATATTAATGTATTTGCCCTATTTTAATTCCCTAAGTTTTCAGGTTTAAATTAATTGTAAATGTTAAAGACGATAGCGGTGAGGCAAACTTTCTTTTGTTTGATGCTAATGCTCAATTGATTGTGCGTGGTCCTGCCGCTGAACTCTATGATGAGGTAACTATTTGTATAATAGTGCGTCGTCTCAATTAACCCCAAAAATAACACATGTTCAACCTATCTCTATGTAATTGTAGAATGGAGATGAAAACGTATTACCAGAAGCAGTTACCGACCTTTTAGGCAAGAGAATCCTTTTTGAGATTTCAGTTGATGCTGATAACATCAAAGGAAAGAGCTCTCAGTATGTTGTTCGAATGGCCACTGATGACCGTGAAATGATTGAGGAATTTGCTGCTTTGCCTCCTAAACCGGTATTACACTGGTTATCACTAATTAAATTATAATCTTACATTACCTAAATTTTTGTTGTGGTGAACTGTTTCTCTGGCAGGTCCTAATGTTGCAGTACTCAGATGATATTTCCACTGGTTCAGGTGGTTTTTCAGGAACTCCTCTTTCTAAGAGAAAAAGCAGAGAAAATCGAGAGAGTGGCTTTGATGATCAACACTCCGTCAGCAAAAAACTTGCTCAAAAGAGAGTCAAGGGCGAGTAATCTTACTAAGGATAATGGTGTTGTATTTTGTTGTGTCATGGCTTTGTTTTGCTTCAATTTTCATGAATTGTGTTTTTTCAGTTTACTCAGGGTACCTTGTTTTTTGGTGTTTTTGAGATTTAATCATATTACATTAGCGTGTTATTCATTATTAAAGAAAGACTTTGGATGATAGATCATTGTTCCAGTGTCAATATGTATGTTAAATTGACATGCACAAAAGTGATGTTACATACAAACATTTCGACTGTACAAACAAATAAAACAATAAGCATGTACCCTGATGTTACTGTTTACACTAGGCAAATAAAAGTTGAGAATCATAGTATTCTCAGATTCATACATATTTCGATCATCCATGGAACAGCCTTTGAAGGATGCTTATCAATCTTTAGGCCATTTGATATATCGAACTAAAAACAAACTGAAGCCCAACATGGAACATAAATTATGACCTTGGTTATGTGGTCCGTAAATGTGTAAAACACGAAAATGGCCACATGTTTTTTGAGATCATAAACAATTAACGAAGATATAGTGCGGTTAGTGGGTTTTTAATGACGTCTGGTACTCATGTGAAAAGACACAACTCTTACTAACATGGATACATAATTTTCGTTAATTGTTTATGCGGATCGTAAATGTGTAAAAACTGCAAATATAATGTGTTTGAGATCACATATTATTAACGAAAATAATAGTGCGGTTAGTGGGTTTTTAATGATGTACCGGTAGTCATGTGAAAAGACACGACTCTTTTTTATTCTAGCCTCTTCTATATAAGCTTTACATTTACCCTATTTTAACAAAAGCTTTCATCTCTCTCCTGAAACACGTACTCTCTCCGAAAACCCGAAAGTAAGTTTTCTTTCTCCTTATTTTTATTTCATTTTCAATATATTGCATGTAGATCGATCCATGTTCTGTATAGATGTTTATGTAATCAACATAATGTAGTTTTTCTAGATACGGAATAATCTTTGTTTTTGTAATGCATATTGATCTTGCTAGGGTAATAATAATGGATTAGTTCAATTTAGGAAACTAATTTTCCGCTTTTTGCATCCAGTTTATGTTCATAGTGGTTGAGAATTTTGCCGAGTTTGATGATATCAAAAAGTTATTATTGTGCATGTTATTACTTTTGGACACGACTCCTTTATTGTAGCCTCTTTTATATAAAATTTTCATTTATCCTATTTTAACAAAATCTTTCATCTCTCTTCTGGAACCAAGTAGTCTCTCCAAATACCTGAAATTAAGTTTTCTTTCTCCTTATTTTTATTTGGTTTTTAATATATTTATTCATGTAGATCGATCCATGTTCTCTATAGTATGTTTATGTAATCAAGATTATGTAGGTTTTCTAGCCGTCATGAGTCTTTTGTTTTGTAACGCATATTGATCTTGCTAGGGTAATAATAATGGATTAGTAAAATTTAGGAAACTAATTTTCCTATAATTTCATCCAGTTTATGTATCATATTGTTTTGAGAATTTTGAAGAGTTTGATGATATCATAAAGTTATTATTGTGCATGTTCGAACTTTTAGACGTGGTATAACAAAATTGCGTATTAACATGCAGACAAAAAATAGACCATGGCAATGAACAACGACTTCAAACTGAAGGCTCCCATTGTTGACGATTATGGTTCATCTCCAAAAGAGGGATACAACATTGGAAAGGAGGAGACCAAGGCGCATTACCGAGCAAAGCTTCTTCTGTTCAAGCAACATCATGATGCTCTCATCAAGAAACATCGTGAAGAGCTTGAAGTGTCTCGCATAGAAGGCAAACTGGAACTTCTTGACGAACTCTTCTGCATTGAGCGAAGAGAAGGAGAAGCTAGAGTCAGAACTAAAACTTGCATGGGCGAAGGTCTCTGATGTGAGTGTTCCTTACATCGATTGGTTCAAGTTGAATGAGCCACAGATGTATGATTAAACTCTTGGTTTCTCAATCTCTCCAACTTAAAAACCTTTAATGTTTATTGATATTATGGTTATGTATGTTGAAACTTATTTTCTGGTTTTTTCAAACCAGTTTTCTTTGAACTGTTATTCGGCTATTAATCAAAACTACTTATGTTTTTTCTTATTTTAAATATATTTGCTTATCTAATATTTTGGTTTCTTATTGTCATACCTTATAATCCGGGTTTAAATGTTTTGGGTAGAGATTCGTTAGATTTAGTTTCTTTAGTTACTATTTTATCAGTAACGGGCGTAATCATGACTTTGGCAGAAAAAGTAATCCTTACGTATAATGTTAGGGATAGTAGTTTGACAATTTAGTTTTTTTCACATTCTTCTAGGTTATAGAGTCTATTAATAAAAGTTATTTTATAATTATGAAGTTGATAGTTGATGTGATTATGTGATAGACCATATCTTTACAACTCTCGATTAGTCTATCATGGCTTTGTCAGTTTTATAGTTTTGTTCATATCACTATTTTCAATGTTATAGAACCTATTAAATAAAGTTATTTTATAATTATGAAGTTGAAAGTTGATGTGATTTTGTGATAGACCATATTAGTTGAAAGAAATATAATATGAACTAATTTATGGCGCTTATTTAATATTGTAAGATATTGTTTGAGTATCAACTGCTATACATGTATGGAAATAATTATTAAAAGAATATCTATATATAAGGAATAATATATATGATAAAGTTATACGAATTATTAGTTATATTACAATTATTAGTTTCTGTTATTATTAAAAGAATATATATATAAGGAATAATATATATGATAAAGTTATACGAATTATTATGCATTGAACTTGAATAATAACTTAGTTTCCATTCAATGTTCTTTAATAAAGCCAACCTTTATAGTTTCGAAAATATGCGTCAGACAAATATTGTGTTCTACTCTAATTGGACGAGTCTTTATGGGGCAATTGAAAAGGCATTTTCTAGAACCTTGGATTTGTTATATTCGTATAACACAATAAAGGAAGAGTAGTCATAGACTTACTCAGTGAACGTATTAATATTCTTGCTAGAATTATTTGGACATCACTATAGTTTCGATGTCCTGGAAGAGTAGTCTTAACTATTAATTAGCAGTTATAATTGCACCGTCCTTTTGCAAAGTTCTACGATTTTGACATAATTGGGTATTGACTTAGATAGTTTAATTGTTCATGTCTTAATAATAATAATAAGTTACATGATTACATAAATACAATCACAGCCCATTAAAAATAATAGTCGAACCTTGCCCCTTATTAGGCTTTTATATGCATTAATACAATCACAGCCCATTTGAATAATCGAACTAAAAACAAACTTATGCCCAAATATAATCAAGACGGCCTTCAAAACTCATAACCCTAATGTATATGACGTGTTGTGTAGTACTCTATAAATCAAGAAACCAAAAATATTTAGCGAAACTGTGCATGTCCTAAACTTCTTGGCTTAACATGCAGCCAGGCGAATATAGTTGGTCAATTCCTAACCAGGTATTATCGAACTGGAGATCCAAACATATTTGAAAAACAATTTTTTTACTAAAGGACTCATGTTTTGTTTTCCTATAGGAATTATGCACATTTGATCATGATAAAAGTTCACTGTCTTCCTATGTAAGTGTAAGTGTTTTTTATCAGTAAAATATTTATTTTATATTAAAAGTTGTGAGTTTCCAAGGAAAAAACTGTTCTACAATATGTGACAGGTTTACGAAAAAGTTAAAAATCATACAGAGTCTAAAGTGAATCAGAGGCATGGATATCACAATATGATGAAATTTACACACATAGATCAACATTCAGTCACTATCCGTGATGATCAAGATAAATCCGAGTTTATTTGAGACTAACAAACAAAAACCTCAAGGAGTAAATCTTAAGTCTTCATATTGCTGTTCTATAAGTAAGTTTCTTTGGGATCCAAAAGCTAAAACATGGACACCAAAATTAGGTATTTGAAGATTGCTATTACTTTGTCTGTTAGTAATTTATCGTATTTAACGAATTATTAATTAAATTTGTTTTTATTTATTATGAAAAATTGAGCTTTATCTAAATTTTATATTAGAGATATTGTTTTGTCTTAAATCATTTTTTCTAATATGCTAAACATTATTGGTACCACACACGCGGTCGTCTTGATATTATTGCATTACTTGACCAATACGTAATTTGATTTAATTTCTTCGGTAAAACTATAGAAAAAACATCAGCAAGGAAAATATCTTCTTCCTATAACAATGCGTATATTTTTGTATCTGTTTTTGGAAGGTGAATTACTTCACCACTACCTAATGCAACAATATTTTATGAATATATCAAATTAATTGTGTTCTTATCTATTACATCAGATCTTGATCATATTATTTAGAAAGCACATCAATTTCATTAAAATGTACCACTAATGTCAATATGTATTAGCGCAAAAAAACCATAAAAGTATAATATCAACACGACCAAGATCGGATTTCCATAATCTTAGAATGAAGATATTTTGAAAATTAAAACCGCTACCACAATATTAAATGGTAACAATAGATCCTATATTTCTTACATCAGGAAATTAATTAAAGCATTTGAAGAAGTTTATCAAGACATATTTAGTTACAAATAAATTCTAATAAAAGTTAATGAGCATTTACGTGAACATTACTCAAGTCTTTAGTAATATGGATACGAATATTCATCATTTAATGGTAACAATGGATACGATATTTCTTACAATCATGCCAAACAATCAACCACAATATTAAATGGTAACAATGGATCCGATATTTCTTACATTAGGAAATTTATTAAAGCATTTGAACAAGGTTATCAAGACATATTTATATAGAAATAAATTTTAATAAAAGTTAATGAGCATTTACGTGAACATTACTCAAGTCCTTAGTAATACGGATACGAATATTCATCATTTAATGGTAACAATGGATGCGATATTTCTTACAATCATGCCAAACAATCAACCACAATATTAAATAGTAACAATGGATCCGATATTTCTTACATTAGGAAGTTTATTAAAGCATTTGAACAAGGTTATCAAGACATATTTATATAGAAATAAATTCTAATAAAAGTTAATGAGCATTTACGTGAACATTGCTCATGTCCTTAGTAATACAGATACGAATATTTTTTTGCTCAAACTATATATTTACATAACCTAGATCTCATATGCTTCTATAAATAAACCTATTATATAATTGAAATTTTGTAGATCATATCGAGCACAAAGAGGTTAAAATTTCCACTCTCTATCTTCTCTATCATTATGTCATACAAATCGATTATGAAGGTTGATATAGTTATTTTTCATAAC
Source organism: Moricandia moricandioides (assembly GCA_905132885.1). Lineage (NCBI taxonomy): Eukaryota > Viridiplantae > Streptophyta > Magnoliopsida > Brassicales > Brassicaceae > Moricandia > Moricandia moricandioides. The sequence continues at coordinate 6,577 of CAJHQQ010002279.1, forward strand.
ACAGTATTCCTGAAACAATGGCAAGCATCAAGAAAACAATATCTCAAATTATTGAAGCGAAATCGGTATATATTTTGGTATTGTTTTTGTACCCATATGTTTTCTGCATGTTAAATAAAAAACTAATTTAAAATAGGGTACTACTAAAAAATATATTGGCATTTAAATGGTTTTAAATAGGCCGGATAGTGTATGGTTCTTGCTAAAATTGAAGCCATTGATTTGGAAAAACCATGGTTCTACACGGCCTGCATTATTTGCACAAGAAAAATGGTCAGAAAAGGAGATGGTTTTGAGGAAAACGTGCAAAATCTTCAACAAAACCTTCTATACAATTGCAAAACATGTGAAAAGGATTTTCAACATGGTATTCACCGGTATGGCCGTTTATATACATTAATCTTGCTACTTTTCTAATTTCATATTATTATCAGTTCATATACTAATTAAATTATGTGGTTTTTTTAGTTACTACTTGGTTGTACGTGTTAGTGATGAATCAAAAGTTGAAGCCAAGTTTTTGCTTTTCAACAATATTGCGGAGAAGCTAATTAGGAGAGCTGCGTTTGAGTTAGTCCAAGATGCTGCTGAGGTATTTCCTTAATTTTTATTTGACTGATTTAAGAAAATATTATTTCTATATCGTACATCGTAAATTTTAAATATGTTTTACAGGAAAATCCACATTTTGTACCTCAATCTCTAACTGATTTACTTGGGAGGCAAGTTCTATTCATGATTACTATTGGATCTTATGGTCAAAACGAACAAAATTCAGCATATGTTGTTGATTATGTGGTTGACGATGCAGACATAATCCAACACTTTTATCCACATGAAATAGTTATTTTTACAGATAACTCAAAATTATTTATGCGCAGTGTATATTCTAACCAAATATTAACTTATTAATGCAGCCACATAATCTGATATTTCATGATTATGATTCCGAAGAGGAATGAGTATTATAAGTGGCGATGGTAATCAAAAACGAAGGAAGAAAATTGAAGTCCATTATGCACGTAAAAGTGGAAGCGTTTAAGCAATGATTTGTATTTGTTTTTTTGCAAATTTGATTATGTTTTCCATTGTCTCTCTTTTGGTTTTTATACTTATCAGAATGAATAATAAGGTGCTATTTGCTTGGTTATGTATAACAACTCCTTTACAGCCTCTTTTGACATCATAGCAAAATGAACTTGATAAAATAAGGTTGTTCTATATATGTAAAACTTACAAAAAAAACACACAAATTTTATAACCTAGCACAAATATATAGTATATAATTATATATCTAAGGTGGTAAAATAAGGTATATGTATGATGTTAAACTTACAAACAAAAACATAATAAATAGAGGTGCAATGTAAAAGAAGATAATATGAGGATTATACCAATGTCAACTGTTTTCCAATAAGTATCATATTCACATATTCAAGGAATAGATATATGGTCATAATTTAATAAGGGAATTTTTTTTGGCAACAAATGATTGTACGTATATTTTCTAGATTATATAACCTAATGGTCATGAATCGATCTCTATTGTTTGGCATTGAAGAGGTCGTCTTTTGAACTCTATTCCATCGATTTCATTTCAAAATATATACTTTTATTCAAGTTTTTTTGTAACTCTATCCGACAAAATCTAGAAAGTAGTGTTTTGTTCTTACTGAAAACAGAAGCAATCGATTTAGAGTTGGACGCATGAAGAGAAGTAGTCCAGTGTCTACAGACACTGGGAATAGACAAGAGAAGAAAAAGAAAATGGGTATGTTCTACTGAATACAAGGAATGATACCTAATCATTCTAATGAAAACATGACAAGTTAATAAATGCTTACAATTGTCTACGAGAATTTTCTTTCAACTCTCTTTCCATAACATTCTGAAGTGATAGTTGGTTAATTTTGTATTTGCCCGCTCCTTGTGTGAACATAGGTACCAATGACAAAGAGAATACTCCTACGGGGAATATAACAAAAAAAGTCATCTATCACAAACGTTTCGCCAGCACCAAGTATCAACCCTTTTAGGGCGCCCTTTCAGAATGTTACGAATCAAGAACTTCGACCCGTTATTCCACGACCATCAGAGTCTATACCACATAAAGCGAGATCTGCGAGAAAGGAAATACTGAATAACAAAAGAACAATAGGCCTTACTACCTCAAATAGAGGTTAGTCTCCTAACGCTTTCATTTTCTCCACATTGATTCTTATTAATCTGTTGAGAAAATCACATTTCTGCCCAATTCATTTTCATTACATTTCACAGCTACAAGGATTTTCAAGCCAACAAAGCCATTAGTTGTACCAACTTTGAGTAAACGTTTCTTTTCCATTGATAGTTACAACTCTTTTTATAGATGAATTTATAGAACCTTTTTTGAAATTACGTTACTTATTTTTCTTTTCATTCGACTTACGTCTCCAGGTTCCTATACTTCAACGCAAAGTTCACCTACTCTTGCAAATGGCAGTGGTTCCGTAACCAACATGCACCCATCGAGATTAGCAACAGGTAATTAATAACTGCATATTAATGACTCTTTAAGCACAAGTATCGTATAATAATAATCAAATGATTGTGTTTTTTGTTACAATTGGTAATCAAGAATCTATTCTCGGGAGTACTAGCATTTCCTTGAGGAAACGTAAGACACCTGGATCACCTCCATCGGTGAATTCAAAGCGAAGACAAAAGAAAGGTAACAACGGGTTTTAAACAATGAATCGGTATAGATATTCTATGGTACTATTTCAAAAGTACGAGTAAACTTAAACAAATATCAACAGCAACACAAGGTCTCGACATCAGAGGACAATCAACTTCTGGTCTTCCACCAATGTTTGTAGCAAATGCAAATCCGGAAGGTATTTTATTTCCCTGTTTTACAGTAATTTTATGATGACTATCGAAAGGTAAATACTAATATTATACCTATTTTATGAATTTCTTTGGTACAGACATTTGTTTATATGTCTAAATTAATATTTTTCAGCTAATAAGTGTCTATTCCAACAAACCAAAACAAATGAATTCATTCCTCCACCAAGGTTCATCGTCCAGGATCATCCTGAAGGTAAAATATTGTCTTCCATCTATACATAGACACTAAATTATATGACTGGATGATATGTTTTGAATCTATCATACACGTTTTCACGCAGCTTACAATAATCGAGATGTTGTGGAGAGTGAGTCTGAAAATGAAAATTCAGATGACGAGAATCAGACTTACAGTAGATATTCAGCTGGAGAGTCTTTGATAAACCCATTACCACAAAGTATCCCACAACAGACTAATCATACAGTTACTTTGACTATTATCGTCGGGATACAAAAAAACGGTGATGACTTGAAAATATGACAATGTTTAAGTAAAATAAATAACTACATATTAGTTTGTTTTTTATTTTGATGAAGAAATTTTATTACACAGGTTATTACGACGACAAAGATCCAGTTTGGAATTGTAAGTTCTGTCAAGGATATATGTGGTATGGTGAAAGAATTGGAAAACGCCGTAATGCAAAGAATCCTGTCTTCACAATGTGTTGTAAACATGGTAAAGTTGTGCTTCCTCGTCTCGCGAATCCTCCAATTGAGTCTCTTGGGGGAAGATAGATCATTCTATTAACAATGGTCGGGGACCATTTGTCTTTCGAATGTCTGGTGAGAACTATCATCGTATTGGTGATATAGTCCCAGCCTGGACAAGCTCCAAAATTTTCCCAGCTGTATATCATTGATACTTTAAATGAGATCAAAAATAGACTTGACGCTTGTACCGGGTAATTTTCTTCAGTTTTACAACTTACTATGATTATATTTTATGATTTTTGCATTATGGTCGACCATGTAGTTAACTTATATTTTAAAAATAATATACTTTGCAGGTCTGACAGAGTTAGTGCTAAGAAACTAAGAGAACCACTCGTTCTTCTTCTGAAGAATATGTTAGATCAGTGTAATCCTCATGTTAAGGCTTTTAGGTCTGCAAGAGACAGGTTTGACGTGGAAGGATCAACAGGTTATAGGATGAGGTTGATTGAAAGTCGACAATCTGATGGACGGACTCATAATCTGCCGACTGCAAATGAAGTTGCTGCTTTGATACCTGGAGATTTTGTTTTAAATATGGATACGCGAGATATTGTTCTAGAGAGTACAAGTGGAAAGTTGCAAAGGATAAGTGAATTACATCCGGCGTATTTGCCTCTCCAATATCCACTATTGTTTCCATACGGAGAGGATGGCTTTCGATTAAATATTCCTATTGGTTTTGAAGACAGTACTGGGAGAAAACGCAAGAATGTAACTATGCGTGAATACTTTGCATTTCGTATTTTAGAGAGAAAGGGGGAAGCACCTACAATTACGAGATCAGGAAGATTGTTTCATCAGTTCCTTGTGGACGCCTACACTATGATAGAATCCAGTAGATTGTGTTACTTGTGGCTGAATCAAAAAAAGCTCCGGTCAGATAGTTATGATTTAATCCAGAAAGCAGCTGCAAGAGGTGGAGCTAAGTTGACGAGAAAGGAAGACGAATTTTCATTCCAGCAACTTTCACCGGAGGAAAAATGTATATGAAGCAGCACTACTATGATGCCATGGCTCTGTGCAAGTACCATAGATTTCCAGACATTTTCATCACTTTTACGTGCAATCCAAAATGGCCTAAAGTTACAAAGTATCTCAAAAAATATAACCTGACCACCGAAGACAGACCAGAAATATTGTGTAGAGTTTGCAAAATGAAACTCGATAATCTTATTGGCTGGTTGACAAAAAAGGACGGCTTCTTGTTTGGCCCTGTTGCTGCACGTAAATCTAATTGCACATGTTCTCATTTTTTTTTGTTTGTAAGAATTACTTTAGATAATATTTTTTTTGTTAAAATTTATAAATCCTTTTTTTTTCATTTTGTCAGTAATGTACACGATTGAGTTTCAGAAAAGAGGAATGCCACACGCTCATATTCTTGTCTTCATGGAAAAATGAGCTAAGTTTCCAACAGCCGATGATATAGATAAGATTATTTCCGCTGAAATACAAGACAAGACTGTAGATCCGGAGCTGTATGAAATCGTTGGTGACTGTATGATGCATGGTCCTTGCGGTGCAGCAAAGAAAGATAATGTATGTATGGTTAACGGCAAATGTTCGAAGATGTTTCCGAAACCTCTCAACATCAATACATCGATTGACGCAAATGGATTTCCATCTTACATGCGTCGTATTGATGGTAGGTTTGTTGAGAAAAATGGTATCAGATTAGACAATGGATATGTTGTACCATACAATAGAGAGCTTATGCTTCGATATCGCGCCCATATGAATGTCGAGTGGTGCGTCCAAACACGAGCTGTTAAGTATCTTTTCAAATACGTCCATAAGGGACCTGATTATGCTTCAGCAGCAATTGATAAAGAAGATGAAGATGGCGTCATTGATGAAATCAAAACATATTACGACTGCAGGTATTTTTATATTTAAAGATATTCGTTTTAGTATCTACAAATTACTAATTTCTAACAAATCTATATCATAATTATTTTTATTTTAATTGTACGGGCAATAGATATTAAAGAAAATTTGTATGCTACGCTATGTGTGCATCAAACGAAAAAACATCAATAATGTATTAATATTAGTAAAAATATATATGTATATGCTTTACCAACTATATAATACCATAAATGAAATTTATATAACTCATTTTATACAATTGAATAAATACATTATGAAAAAATATAGTTTTATTGTCTTTCACATTTTAAGGTATACGATCATCTTTTCTAATATATGTTTTCGTATTTCTTAATTAGATATATTACTGCATGCGAGTCGTCCTGGCGGATTCTTGCTTTTCCTACACATTTTCGTACTACTTCTGTTGAGAAACTTGGATTTCATCTTCCGGATCAGGAGATGGTGTTTTTTGATGAAGATGAACCTATTGAGAATATTCTCAACAAAAAAACTGTTAATCAATCCATGTTTTTGGCCTGGTTCATAGCAAACAAAAAATACCCAGAGGCAAGAGAGTTGACATATGCCGAATTTCCAACAAAATTTGTTTGGAAATCAGGTACAAGAGAATGGTTACCACGGAAATGAGGCTTGCGATAGGGAGGATTGCGCATATTCATCCATCACTTGATGAGCTATATTTCTTAAGAGTATTGCTAAATTTTGTAAGAGGGCCCACATCATACGAAGATATAAAAACAGTTGATGGTGTTTTATATGATACATACGAAGATGCTTGCTATGCGTTGGGATTGATGGACGATGACAAGGAATTTATAGAAGCTATCAAAGATTGCAGTGATAATAGTTCTGCACGTATGCCAGGAAGCTTTTTGCGATAATGTTGGTAACCAAAACTTTAGCTCAGCCTCATGTCGTGTGGGAAGCTACTTGGGAGTATCTTACCGACGATATTCTTTATAAGAAACGGCGAGAAACTGGACGACCTGGTGAGCGTTTGTCTTATTAAACTGAGTTTATTTTAAAAAGTGTCTCTGTTATTTAATAAATTTATCAAACTTGCAGATATGAACTTGACCATAGAGCAGATCAAAAACATTGCTCTTACTGAGATCGAAAATCATTTGCTCAGCAATGGTTGTAGCCTCAACAAATGGCCCCTCATGCCAAAGCCAGAAGATTTTGGCTCTTACAACGGCAATCGCCTTATAGATGATGACCTTAAATATGTTGTGGAAGATCAGCTAAAAGAAAATGAAAGACTTATGGCGATGATAACAGATGAGCAAAGAGGGGTATACAACCAGATTCTGGAAGCAGTTTTAAATGATAGCGGTGGAATCTTATTTCTTTATGGTTATGGAGGCACAGGAAAAACCTTCGTATACAGAGCACTCTCATCGGCTATCGGATCTAGATGTATGATTGTTCTAAATAACGCATCCAGTGGAATTGCTGCATTGTTGTTGGAAGGAGGTAGAACCGCACATTCCAGATTTGGTATTCCGATAGATGTAGACGAGTTCAGTACTTGCAAGAAAATGGCGCCAGGATCGGATCGTGCAGAATTGGTTAAAGCGGCAAAGTTAATTGTATGGGATGAGGCGCCTATGATGAGCAGGCACTGTTTCGAGACGTTGGATCGTTCTATGCATAATATTATAAGATCTTCTAAAGACAAACCTTTTGGAGGTAAAGTTGTTGTTTTCAGTGGAGAATTCAGACAGATTTTACCGGTTATACCTGGAGGTGGTAGAGCAGAGACTGTTTTGGCGGCTCTGAATTCGTCATATCTTTGGGAGCACTGCAAAGTTTTGAAGCTAACAAAAAACATGAGATTGCTCGCTGGTCTTACTGATGATGCAGCAAAAGAGCTTCAATCTTTCTCACAATGGATTTTGGATGTTGGAGATGGAAAAATAAATTTGCCTAACGACGGTCAAGTTGAGATTGACATCCCTTCTAATTTGCTGATAAAAAACAGTGGAGAAAATCCTATTGAGACTATGGCAAAAGAGGTCTATGGACAAGCATTTCAAACCTCAAGAGATAAGGATTTGTATAGACATCGAGCCATTCTCACTCCCACAAATGATGAAGTGGATAAAATAAATGATTACATGCTTTCGCAGTTGTCAGGTAACATGTTTTTGTGTTTACTCTTATGTTTCACGGTCAGTTTTTCATGTCACTAAAGAAAATGATTTACATATGCTTTCAGGTGAAGAGAAGGTTTACCTTAGCTCTGACAGTATTATCCCATCCGATGTTGACGTAGAAGAAAATGTTGTATATCCTGCAGAGTTTTTGAACAGTGTTAAAGTGGCTGGACTGCCTAGACATAATTTGAAGCTGAAGGTTGGTGCTCCTATTATGTGTCTCCGTAACATTGATGTTGAAGATGGATTATGCAATGGTACTAGGCTAATTGTTACTCAGCTACTTCCCCATGTGATAGAAGGTAGAATTATAACCGGAAACAATATTCCTGGAGACAAGGTTTGGATTCCTAGAATGTTTGTAACACCACCTGACACAAAGTTTCCCTTCAGAATGCGTCGAAGACAGTTTCCGGTTACATTGGCTTTTGTGATGACTATCAACAAAAGTCAAGGTCAAACACTAGAAAGTGTTGGTTTGTTTCTGCATAGGCCAGTCTTCTCTCATGGTAAGCTATACGTTGCACTTTCAAGAGTTAAGTCGAGATCTGGATTAAAAATCCTAATAACTGGTAAAGAAAGGAAGCCGAAGACAAAAACATTGAATGTTGTCTACAAACAAGTTTTCCAGAATATTTCGTAGACAGGGTACGTAATTGTTATCTACTTTTTATCCAACAATTTTTTAAAAATATATAAATTGTTCCAAGTATTTATTTTTTTGGAATTTGGCAGATGGTTAGTGATGAGTATGAAGACTTATACTTTATTTCATTGCCAATCATTTTTCCGACTATTCTGATCATGGTATGTCACTTTGATATTTTTTCTGTTCAATAAAGAATAGAAAAGAATAAATATTACGAATTATGTAACACGTCCACTTCCTTACAAAATTAAATACATTTTTTTGCAGGTTTTTAATGGAAGTTGTTTTCATTATAGAGACAAGTACTTCATACCTGATATAATTTATCACCAATACTTTCAATTTTATTTTATTTTCTTTTAATATGTCTACATAAACTTTCCGACAATATTTAGGGACGTTCATAAAATATCTTCTTAAACACATAAATTATTTTCGGACGTTGTAATTATGCATACCGGAACGACTACCTCTTCATACTAAACGTTTCTTTGTTCTATCTCATCCGTGTAAAATTCGAGTACCAACATTTTCTTGTACTTGATGCTTTCTCCAAAACACGGTGGTCTTATGATATAAAATCCGTTACTACTAAAAACTTTGCACTACTTAATCCATAATTTGAATCTGTTTATGCCCGCACAGGGTTCGGGCCGGTCACCTAGTTATTATGAACAACACAAACCCTAAACCCTAACATACTTACCAAACTCTTGGTTTGATCTTTAGCTTTTACAAATTAATGTTCTATTTTTTTTTTAAAAAAAGGGGGTTGTTATATGAAACATACAAATAACTTAATTTTATAAACAAACCAGATAGCAAGTCGTGGAGATTTAAATTTAGGGGAGGTTATTGGCAATTGAATTCTCATGGACTTTCAAAATTTTGAGAATCCCTTGTTATTGGTTTATGGGTTTCAAAAATCTTGATAGAATCCATTGTTATTGGTTTAAGAATTTTCAAAATCCATTCAAATACCTTGTTATTCAAAAAGTTTAGTTTTTATTGATTTTCTAATTCTAAATGAATCTAGTGTTATTGAAACATGGATTCTATTCATTTTTACTCAAATGACTAAACTTTCAAAATATAACTAGCCTTTGACCCACGTGCCCGGGCGGGTGTTATTTTTGTGAATGTCTAATATTTTAAGCAATTTGTTTGATATAATTGTATTATGACATGAACTTAATATTCAATATTCGTTATTCGATTTGGGATCTTATCCTCTTCGAAAAACGGATATTCATGGATCATGATAATAATTATACGGATTCGATTGATCCAATTATAAATTCGGATAGTGAAATTTTAAGTCTAGATATTCAAATCCAGATATTAAATATTTAAAATTTAATTATAGTTATCTATGTATATTATATATATTTTTATATAAAATAACTAAATTTTAATTTATTAAATTTTAGTGATTCTTAAGCTTTTTAAATAATAATTTTAAATAGACTAAATAGATGGTTAATAATTAGTTTTTAATTTATTTTAAATTAAAAAACAAGTTCGGATGTCTGAATCCGGATAACAATTTTACGAATCAGACAAATGCATATCCGAATCCGTATATCCTAGAATACCTTAGATATTTGATCCGTCCTAGACCTAATTGTATATATGTATTATATGGTGATTTTTTTTAATTTATAAATTACATTAGTTATTCTTATTAGATATATATCTTACAAATGCTAATACATTGTATTTGTTTGTATATATAACAATTTATAATAAATATTGGTATGTATTTTAGTCATTAAATTTTTATGGAAAATTAAAAGATTTTGTTATCATAAATGAATAAGTTCAAATTATAATAAAAAACTATTAACATTTTTTTTATAGTTCAAATATAGTTGGTAGCTTATATGAATATAAATAAAAATAAAACTAATTTAGTGCTATATATATGTATAATTTTGTTTTTATTATAAATTTTTGAATAATACATATTCATTTTTTATGAAGTATTCAATTATAATGACAAAGATTGTTAATGGGCTTAGCCCAAATCTATTTTTTTCTTATTAAGAATTAGTGTTTGGATGCAAAGATAATATCAGTGGCATTCAATGGTAATTGTTTAGGAAATGTTAGGGTTAAGTACTAAATGTACTTCAGTTTTAATAGTTTAGATATGTATCCATGAGATTTTCAAAATCCATGTGATAAAAAAACTATAAAAAAATAATTATTCTTACCAAATATCTATTGAACTTCTAGTCCAAATATATGTCCAAAACTAAGTCTTAAATTTTTGAATATATAATTATGTTTATATAATATTCATACATTACATTTTATATAATTAATTTTATATAATCTAATTTTTTAATATACAATTATCTTTATATTATCTTACCATTAATTATTAAAAACTAAAATAACATATAAATGAATCAAAAAACATAATATGGTTAAAATTGTTAATATATTATTCATCTTATCATATTAATTTTGTATGTATCATTATTATTTTTCTTTTTAACAAAAAAACATGTTTTGAAAATAATAATAATAATCATGATATATAACTTAAAATAATAAAAATTATATTTAATTGACAAAAACAATGATAAAAAAGTAATACAAATTCATAAAAAATCTATAGCAATCTAAGAAAACTTATGATCAAATTTATAAGTCAATGTATATATCGTTTTAAAATTCCCATAACTTTTAAAATCTATCAATTCTTAAAATTCACAAATTCTATACAAATACATCTGCCAATAACCCCCTTTAGTTTTATATGAAAATTAGAATATGAATTTTGGTTATATGTTATAATACGTTCATATAAAATCTAATATAAATATGATTTACGGTAATATTGCCTAATACTATCTACTTGATAATTTAAATATCATTTTGATAATTATTATTCGACATGTCGAATATTCAATATTTTAAAACTTATTCACCAAGCAAAGGCAGTCAATACTAGATCTTAAATGATTCTCCTAAAATATAGTAACAGAATTTAACCTCATCACTAAATGCAACCATAAGATATATATTTTGACATATTCACTAAGCAAAATCATTCAGTAATAAAAATTTATATATACGATCCTCCTAAAATATGATGACCAAATTAAACCTCATCACTATAAGAATGAATAAAATTAGGCATATGCAATATTTTAGATTCGACTAGCTACGATTGCCATATTTCTCCACGAATTAAATCCAAAACCCTCACAAACCCTCACCTTACCTTTGAGTTATTATAAATATAGAGGATGCGACGTATAGAGAAGTAAACAACCCACAAACTTCACAAAAATTTCTATGGCTTCTAATATGAAATTTTCTATGATGGAATATTTGATGTAGCGGAAGCTACGATAACACGATGAATCCTATTTAGTGTTTGAATTCCTAGGATCAAAGTCTTCTTGTAGTCGTTGAGAACACCTTTGTTCTAGCCGAATGCAATGATTATGAACACAAAAGCCCTTTATTAATATAAATCGAAAGAAGAAGTGCCTCTTTACAAACAAAGAGATCACTATATATAACCCTACGAAAAGTCCTAAGTCCTTAGGGATTATGATCTAACATCTTATCCATAAGCCTTATTCATAATCTTATAAGTAATTAACACTTATCTAAAATAAATATTAATCGAAAAAGGAAAAGTAAATCAAAACCAAATGAAAAGGAAAAGAACATCCATGCTACATCAGGTCACCCGGGGTAGCGAAAGATTCGTCCTCGAATCTTCAGGCACATCCTGTGAAACGTAGGGAACAAGGTGTTTGATGTTGAATACGTCAGAGCACTTAACATCGGGTGGTAATTTTACTCTGTAGGCGTTAGCATTCATTTTCTCGATTACCTCCAAACGTCTTATCTTGCGTGCTTTCAAGTACCGGGTGGAAACCGTTCCTTCGTCAAGACGGCCCAGACACGATCACCAATCTTGAACTGTAGATCCCGTTTGTGTCTATCGGCTGCAATCTTGTATTTTGCTGAAGAGACCTGTAAGTTTTCATGAACCTGGGCATGGATATGCGATAACGACCCAACTAACTCGGCTGCTTGAACACTCTCACGATTTAAATCCGGCGCGAGACCAAGATCCACTAGTCCTCTCGGAAAAACCCATAAACAATGCGAAAGGGGCAAAAACCAGTACTCTGATTGATGGCATGGTTATGAGCGAAATCTGCCTTGCACAAAATCGTGTCCCATGTCTTGATATTGTCACCCACCAACCAACGCAACAAATCACCAAGTGACCTATTGCTAACTTCTGTTTGTCCATCAGTCTGAGGATGGTACGCTGAACTCATGTCAAGGCTCGTACGCAGAAGGCGCCATAACGAACGCTAAAAGTGACTTAGAAATCGCGAATCCCTATCAGACACAATTGACAATGGTAGACCGTGTAATCGGTAAATGTCACAGAAGAAGAGCTGTGATACCTGGAGAGCGTCCGTTGTCTTTTTGCAGGGTACGAAATGAGCCATTTTAGAAAAACGATCCACCACAACGAAGATAGAGTCATTACCTCGCTGTGTACGAGGTAAACAAAGTACAAAGTCCATACTAATATCAGTCCAAGGTTGCGTAGGAATTGGCAATGGCATATAAAGACCATTGTTTGACGCATGTCCCTTAGATTTTGACATATGACACACCGCTCAGCAAATCGCATAACATTCCGTCGGAGTGTAGACCAAAAATAGGACGAAGCCACCAGCTGTAGCGTGCGATCTTGTCCTATATGACCTTCTTCATGAAATTCTTTGACGATCTGAAGACGAAGGCTACACTGCAGCACACAAAGGCGATTATCGCGGAACATAAACCCATCGTGCAAGATATACTCCGAGTGACGTTGTTGTTGAAGATCACACCAAATTGAACCAAAAAATGGATCCTCCGGGTATAAATCCATAAACGAAGCAAAACCAGGAACCTCGACGTGCAAGGTAGCAAGGAGAGAGTGTCGTCGGCTAAGAGCATCTGCAACTTTGTTAGTATTACATGATTGATGTTTAATAACAAAGGTAAATTGTTGTAAATACGCAATCCAAGAAGCATGCCTTGCCAAAATTTTATCCTGACTTTCCAAATGCTTTAAAGCATCATGATCAGTGTAAAAAATAAACTCTTGGTGAAAAAGATAGTGTCGCCAGTGTTTAATAGCCTGGATGATAGCGTAAAACTCCACATCATACGTACTGTACCGTGCGCGTAACCAAGAAATTTTCTCGCTAAAGAATGCAATAGGCTTCCCTTGTTGACTCAAGACCGCTCCAATTCCTAATTTGCAGGCGTCGTAATGTAACTCAAACACCAAAGAAAAATCTGGTAGGACCAATATTGGAGCTGTCGTGAGCATAACTTTGATAGTTTCAAAAGCTTTGTTTGCTTCGGAAGTCCAGCCAAACGTAGTTCCACGCATACAATCGGTTAAGGGGGCTGTGATGCTGCTGAAGTAGTGAACAAATCTCCTATAAAACGAAGCCAAACCGTGAAAGCTGCAAACCGCACTAATGGTAGTTGGTGTGGGCCAAGAACGAATGGAATCAACTTTGCTTGGATCAACCTCTAATCCTCTGCGAGACACAATATATCCAAGGAAAAGAACTTCCTCTGCACCGAAAACACACTTCTGTCTTGCTGCAAAAAGCTTTTCACGTCGTAACACTCGAAGGACGTCTTTAATATGCTCGAGATGACTTTGTAGGCACGTACTAAAGATTAGAATGTCGTCAAAGTAGACGACGACAAACTTTCCAATAAAAGGACGTATAGCCTGATTCATGACCCGCATGAAAGTACTAGGTGCATTTGATAATCCGAAAGGCATAACAAGCCATTCGAAAAGACCCTCTTGCGTTTTAAACGCTGTCTTCCATTCATCCCCTGGTCGTATTCGTATTTGATGGTAACCACTCTTAAGATCGAGTTTAGTGAAAATAGTTGAGTGTCCGATTTGATTAAGGAGATAATCCAATCGGGGGATCGGAAAACGATACCTGACTGTTATTTTGTTTATCGCTCTACTGTTGACACACATCCTCCACGAACCGTCTTTTTTTAGAATGAGAAGTGCTGAAACTGCGGTGGGACTCAAACTCTCGCGGACGTGTCCTTTATGCAGTAGGTCTTCCATCTGGCGACGAAGCTCGTCGTGCTCTTGCGGACTCTTACAATAATGTGGTCGGTTCAGTAAGACGGAGTTTGGAACCAGATCAATGTGATGATGTATATCTTTTAATGGAGGTAGCCCATGTGGAAGGTCAGTAGGAAATACATCACTAAACTCGGTAAGGATATCCATAAAGCCATCCGGGACTGGGGTTGCATGCGTTGACAGCAGAGGTCTGGAGAATAACGCCAAGACGGTTGGAGCGGTGACTAACTCCGCTTCAAAGGCCGCTTTCTGGAGTACAATAAGGTTTTGCATAGGAGGAACTTGTCGTTGGATAGCATCTGGTGTGTCCGCTTCACACTGCGCCTTTGAAGGCAATAGAGTTATTGTACGATCGCCAGAGACGAAAATATATGTGTTAGATCGTCCTTTATGTAATGCGTCTTTGTCATACTGCCATGTCCTGCCAAGGATCAAGTGGCACGCGTCCATTGGCACAACATCACATAAAGCTTTGTCTGCATAAGACCCAATAGAGAACGCCACCAAAGATTGTTGGGTAGATGATGAAACATGTGATGCTTGGTTAAGATTATCAAACCCTAAACCTTCAAGTGGCCCTGATACCACCTGATACGACCTTGGAAACGAAAACCTCGCCCCAATCTCACTTGAAGGAGAGTAATTGGATCCTTGAGCTCAAAGAATCTAGGATGGATGTGATGGACTTAACAAAGGGTTATGGAATACCCTTAAGTTTTTTTTCTTGCTTCGACTATCTACGAGAGTAACTTCGTTTATGGATGCCTGATGGATGTCACGTACGGAAGAGTAAACTGCCTGGTGCTAAAGATGGATATGAACACGTGAATATACATGTTAGAAGCCTCCAAAGGAGACAAAATAAAGCCAAATTTTTGGGATTTTTATTAAAATATTTGGTGAATTACATATGTGTTTGCGCTGGCTTATATAAAGGAAAGATAGAAAAACTCTAACTAGAAAAACCTAATCCTAATCTAAAAAGGAAAAACCAAACCGATTTCAAATAGGTTTAAGAGAGCCAAATCTAATCCTAGTTGGTTTATAAACACCAAACCTAAGCCTACTAGGTTTATAAACTCAATAAAAACCTAAATACCAAACCTTACTATTCAAGCAAATAAAGCCTAAGGTGGTCAATCCTTGTTTTTAATGGATTGGTAAGACCCCTCTTTAGCCAAATCCTTTCCAGGCTCTTCCATGACTTGGAAAAAGTAATGAAACTCTTCCTGATGGGCCTTGGCATGTGCATATGTTAATATCCATTAATTGAGTTGTGCTTCATGCTTGCATTCTAGAGTACCTAACTAGGATCTCGAAAGTAGGACATGAACGACTACGGTAGTAGGTTCGGTGCTAGAATAGACTCCATTGAACTAGTTTGTTAGGCGCATTTGAGAGCTGGTCTAATTAGCTTGATGAACTTATCAAATCTCGTTCACACTTCTTACTGATTTCACCTTCCATCAACATCAGGCCTTAGCGGTCGATCGATGGTCTTTCTTTGCTCGCATACGAGAGTTGGAGTTAAAAGGGTCAAAATAGTTAATATTTGAGTTCTAGAATATTTACATTTATGTGCTTCATATTCCCTACAATCCATTAAGCTTGAAACCCTATCTAGCATATTCACATTTGCATGTAGTTAGTTTAATAGCATACTTCCATATTTACATTAAAGCATTATTAGCATATTTTCGTATTGCATCTATACCTTTTGATAAGGAATATTTCCTTAATTGATTGTCAACTACTGATATATATATATATATATATATTTACCTAGCTTAGTCTTTAGAGGTAAGAAATCTATTGTGTGGCATTTCTCTCTGTGGATTCGATCCCTAAGTACTACACTTGATATCTCTTGGCAAGAGTATTATTTATGTGTTAAGATTATGGTTAATTTGATAGTTAATTGTTTAGGATATTCATACCCTGCTAGAACAATAAACACACCCATGTCACCATTGTTTTGGAAAGGGGGAATATATGGGTTTACTGGGCTTGGATTGCCTATTGAGATAAGGCTTTGATTTGGTCCAAATAGATTGGATCAAGACCCAATGGAGGGATTACAGAACTGGTCCGACCGGCCGCATAATGGATCGATTGGACTAGGCGGTTTGTGTAAATACCAAAACGGTTATTTTTTCACATGAAATGGTGAACCTAGGCCCTTAGACGGTTCAGGTAAGAAGTCTAAGGCTATTGGCCGGACTTAAGTTGGATCCCTGGATGGTTCAATCATACCTAAATTAGGGCGGTTGGGTTAAACGGGTTGAACAACCCAAGAGGTACTTGTTGCCAAAGGGTACGAGTACCCAAGGGGTAAGAGTTACCAAAGGGTACAAGTGTTCAAAGTTTCAAGTTACCAAGACGTACGAACGTATCATGATCCAAGAGGTACAAATGTATCATGATCCAAGGGATGCAAATGGGTCGGAACCGAAAGATGCGAATGGGTCGGGAGCGAAAGGATGCGAGCGGTTCAGGAACAAAAGGGTGCGAGTGATTTGGGACCAAATGGGTACGAATGTTTCGGGACCAAAAGGGTACGAATGGTTAAGGACCGAAAGGGTACGAATGGTTAAGGACTGAAAGGGTACGAATGGCTCGGAACCGAAGAGGTACGAATGGATCGTAATTGAAAAGGTGTGATTTTTCAAGGAAGGTAGTGTACGATCTGATCATGGTTGAGAATGGACGACCTGATCCATAGATGATGGATCAAGTTGTCGGATCTAACCTTATTACTGAATACATCGTTTAATGTGAACAAGTCAGATCGGTTGTCTCAGATATAGTCCATGGCCGGTCAGGCAATTTTAAGACCCATTAGTACTGAGTCAGGTGAGGATGGTTGGTTGATTGACTTAGGATCTAATGGGCATTGTCAGTTGATATAGCCTATTTATTACCAGTTTTAGACCATGTTATAGACTCTATTTAGGGTATGTTATGTGTGTGTAGGCTATGTTTTGAGGTCTTTACATGTCAAGGTACGTTTTGGAGATATATGGAGATACTTGGAGCTTCAAGAGCATTTGGAGAGGAATAATTCGTAGCTGATCATTGAAGAGAGTCGAAGTACGAGATTACCATCGATCGACAATACAACGTAGGCGTCGACCGATGTTACATGACCAAGAGCGATCAATTTTGCACATCTACCATCGATCGATGTCTAGTTTGCAGACAGCCGACTTTCAAGCCCAAGTTAGAGACATGACACAAGATTACAAGATTACCTTTGGACAATTTTGACCTAGACTTTAGGTTTTATTTTTATACTTTATGTATTGCACCAGAGATAAGTGGGATGGTTTGGTGCTAGTTTTTAGTTAGTGCTTGGGGGGAGAGTTTTTGTGTGTGTGTATGTGCGTGTATGTGCGTGCTAGTGTGTTCTACGTGTGCTTTGAAACCCCATTATTTTATCTATATGCATTTTATTCAGATTATTATTATTACTTTAATCATGTGTGAGTAATTGTCAACTAGGTTTTGGGTTTATCAATGATATTGATGGATTAGCCAAACAATAGAATTGTTAATGTCATTATTATATCTATTAATAGAATTATGTTTATTGCTTGTGTTATAGTGAAGCTAACTAGAACTCTGATAATAGGATAGTTAGGCGTAAGTGAGAGCATGGTCTACTACCAGAATCTATTCTGTTGAGCTAGGGTGCTAGAAACAAACGAGAGTTGATTTAGTCAATCTAGTGAAGTTATTAAATTAGGTCATAACACTTGATTCAAGAAACCATTGATCGACGATCGACGGTCATTCCGTGTCAACAAGCGAGAGCTGAGACATTAGACTTGGTCAATAGATTAGGCGTACATGCGAGAGCTGGTGTCTTTTATATTAGATTTCGAGTTCCATGATTAAATACCTTTAACTTCTATCTACTATAACCCACCTGACTAAAACCCTAGATCTAGCATATTCTCATATTTACATTATTAGCATATTTCCATATTTACATTATTAACTTATTTCCATATTTACATTACTAGCATATTATTAGCATATTTTCATATTTACATTATTAGCATATTTCCATATTTGCATTATTAGCATATTTTCATATTTCCTTGACCTGATTACCTGCTACCAATATATATAGTTACCTAGCTTAGTCTTTAGAAATAAGATGATGTCTACAACCAGATGAGTTCAGTATTATGAGAGTTCCAAACGGTCACGCAAGAGCTATGGATGGCAGAATTCTAAACGTCACGAAGGAGGATGTAGCAGATATACTTGCAATGGCCAACAGAGCTGGAAACCTTTTTGGGCACCGGTCTGATTATCGAGCATGGATTGACAGCAACCACAAACCATCGATTGACACCAATTTGGCATGCCAAGGATACGGTGAAGCCTACGAAGCGTATGACAGAGATTATGATTAGGATGAACCTGTCTTGATAATGGGCGCAAGGGTAGGCAATTCAGCTTCAACAATCGGCCTATCTTGGCCATTAAACGACATTAAACGTAAACCAGACCCTTCACTTGGACCAGAAGAAACAGAAGCTGGTTATCTCAGACCCGATGAGTTTGGAATTTTCAGAGATGTAGAAGAACGTGCACGAGGTCTTTATGGGAGAATTCTAACTCTACCGAAGAAAGATGTAGCAGACGCCCTTCTCACGGCTGCACGATCAGGAAATTTCTTTGGACAACCGCAACAGCCATCGATCGACGCACAAGTACCAACATTGATCGACAACATGGAGCAGAAGCAGGACACATACAACAGAGCAGAGATTGATGATATTGTGCATGCGATTTACCAAGCTCAAAACATGTCAACGGATGAATTCTATATGAGGCTTGATGACGTTTACTATCCTATAGATGAATGCCTCACTAATTTGACTACACGCATGGATGAGATGAAGCAAGACATGGATACTTTTCAGAGATAGCATGCGAGTAGACCGGATGGAGTGACATCAATCGACGACAACCCTACGCCATCGATCGATACTGAGTTCGACAAATAAAAGTTTGCAGCAGAACGCTACCTAGAAGAAAGGTTCTCTGATATTGTTTTTTTCTCAGTACCTGATGAAGGAAGATGTTTCTCAGTAACTAGAGGAAATGTCAGACACCACAGCTGCCAGACTTAGAATGCTCCAGCGAAATATTGAAAATCTACAAAGAAGAATGCATTCACTAGAGGTTACTAAGGAGATCATCAAGAATGAGAAAATCAGAGGAGATGAGGCAATCAGAAACTTCATTGGTACAGGGTTTCAGAAGAACAACGAAGATGTAGCCACTTGTTTT
Organism: Moricandia moricandioides; assembly: GCA_905132885.1. NCBI lineage: Eukaryota > Viridiplantae > Streptophyta > Magnoliopsida > Brassicales > Brassicaceae > Moricandia > Moricandia moricandioides. Next base: position 26,363 of record CAJHQQ010002279.1, read on the forward strand.
CCAAGTGTTGATCAACCTCCTTTCTATTCAGAGCATTCACAATGTCGAGCATAAGACTCTAACCAAGCGTTGAGTGGGAGGCAACCCACTGTTTAGTAAGTTTTAATTAGTTTTTATTCTTCATTTATTACTAATTTTTCGTATTTATTTATTTCGGATTTAAAAAATGAGGAAAACAATCTGCATAGAGAATCGACCGACACTTGATCACTGCCGATCTACGGAGTAAGAAACGCATCGATCGATAGGCATTTAACTGTGTTGATCGATGATCACCATCAGCGAGCAGGTGTATAAGTTTTCCCTTGTTACATGTGGTCCTTATGATTTATTTCTTCCCTAATCTCAGACTGTATAACACTGACGATAGTGTTGTTTAAGTCTGGGGGAGGTTTTACTGATATTGTGTTTTATTTTGAGTTTTATAAGCAGTGAGAACTTAAAGGTTTAGCATCGATCGACACCCATATCGAACCATCGATCGACGCTCTCTTACAGAAAGAGGTATCAGGTTTTATACTTAAGCTAATTACTTATGATTTAATTTTTCTAAACAATCCGGAACGGATTACACGGGGATATTGTAATTTAAGTCTGGGGGAGGTTCACTAATGTTATTTGATTGTTTTTGAGTGTTATTTCTATCTATATAAGTTTTTTTTTTTGAAAAAGTTTTATTGAGTCAAAAAGGAGACTATGATCTAGATTTATTATTGACTAACCATGCTATAAGCACCATTCTTAGAACGTTATTTGCAGAGATAACTAGAGATATCAAAGTGGATCATCCTGCCACTATATCACAGTTGCTTAGAAAGTTTGGAGGAACTGAAGCTGATTTCCAACACTAATCCTGACATTATTTGCTTGCTTTGGGATTTGGTATATATTGTATCAGATTCCTTCTGCAAGTCTGAAAGGTAAAAGTCTGTGTGCTTATGATTCCCCTCTCTCTCCCCTTCAGATGAAAAATGGAGTCAAAGAGGATTTGGTGGCTACAACCATTAAAGTTTGATTCATATGATTCTAGAAAGAGATAAAAAGGTCAAAAAGAAGTGACCATTAGGGCTTGATTCATGGAAGCCTACCCAAATATCTCAGTCAATTAAAAAAAGAAAATGATACCCTCAAAAGAAGGGAGACATTGACTGAGAAGAAGTGAGAAGAGAGAGAGGAAAGGAATCAAAGAAGGCTGCCTGTGTGTTCAGATACTTGCAGAGGTAAGAGCCCATGTGTCCCTTGGTCGATACTCCCAAGGTAGAGCCTGGACTTTTATTTTATGCAAAGAAATGAAATCATTAGAGGGGCGAGTCAGACTAGTATTTGCTAAGTTGTTGGTAAGATGGATTTGGTTGCTATACTAGGATAAGGTATATAAATTTTCTCTGTGGTTGATTTGATAGTATTTGGTTGCAATAAAGTAAGGTGGCAGTTATACTTAGAAAATATGTGAGTCTTTGATTTTCAAAACATCTTTCACAGGCTTATTTGCTTGAGAACAAACAAAAGGTTAAGTCTGCGGGAGTTGATATAGCCAATTTATTACTAGTTTTAGACCATGTTATAGACTCTATTTAGGGTATGTTATATGTGTCAAGGCTATGTTTTGAGTTCTTTACAGGTCCAGGTACGTTTTAGAGATATATGGAGATACTTGGACCTTTAAGAGCATTTGGAGAGGAATAATTCGTAGTTGATCATTGAAGAGAGTAGAAGTAGAGATTACCATCGATCGACGATACAACGTAGGGGTCAACCAATGTTACATGACCAAGATCGATCGATGTTGCACATCTGCCATCGATCGATGTCCATTTCGTAGACATCCGACTTGCAAGCCCAAGTTAGAGACATGACATAAGATTACCCTTGGACGAGTTTTGACCTAGACTTTAGGGTTTTATATATGTACATTATGTATTGCACCAGAGTTAAGTGTGCTGGTTTGGTGCTGGGGGGGGGGGCAAGAATTTGTGTGTGTGTGTGTGTGTGTGTGTGTGTGTGTGTGCGCGCTAAAGTTTGCTAGTGTGTTCTAAGTGTACTTTGAAACCCCATTATTTTTTCTATGCATTTTATTCAGATTCTTATTTTTACTTTAATCATGTTTGAGTAATTGTCAACTAGGTTTAGGGTTTATCAAAGGTACAAAAGGATTAGCCAAACAATAAAATTGTAAAGGTCATTATTAGATCTATTAATAGAATTGTGTTTATTGCTTGTGTTCTAGAGTAGCTAACTAGAACCCTGATAATAGGATAGTTAGGCGCAAGCGAGAGCATGATCTAATACTGGAATCTATTATGTTGAGCTAAGTTTCTAGAAACAAACGAGAGTGATTAAGTCAATCTAGTGAACTTATCGAATTAGGTCATAACGCTTGATTCAAGAAATCATCAATCGACACAGGATCATTGCCATTGATCGACGGTCATTCCGTGTCAACAAGCGAGAGCTGAGACATTATACTTGGTCAATAGATTAGGCGCGCATGCGAGAGCTGGTGTCTTTTACATTAGATTTCGAGTTTCATGCTTAAATACCTTTAACTTCTATCTACTATGATCAACTTGCCTGAAACCATATATCTAGCATATTTCTATATTTACATTACTAGCATATTTCCATATTTATATTACTAGCATATTTACATTACTAGCATATTTCCATATTTATATTATTAGCATATTTTCATATTTTCATATCAACATTATTAGCATATTTCCATATTTGCATTATTAGTATATTTTTATATTTGCATTTTAAGCATATTTCCATATTGCATCTATACCTTCTAATATGGAATATTTCTTTGACCTAATTACTTGCTACCAATATATAGTTACCTAGCTCAGCCTTTAGAAATAATAAATCTATTGTGTACCATTGTTCTTTGTGGATTCGATCCCTAAGTACTACACCTGATCTCTCTTGACAAGAGTATTATTGTATTGTGTGTTAGGATTAAGGGTTAATTTGACAGTTGTTTGCTTAGGATATTATTACCCTATTAAAACATAAAAATACACTCATGTCATCAGTCCTTAGGATGGAAAAAAGGTTATTGGACGGTTGATATGGTGTGTTTATTGTTCTAGCAGGATATGAATATCCTAAACAATTAACTATCAAATTAAACGTAATCTTAACACACAAATAACACTCTTGCCAAGAGAGATCATGTGTAGTACTTAGGGATCGACTCCACAGAGAGAAATGACACACAATAGATTTATTATTTCTAAAGGCTAAGCTAGGTAGATATATATTAGTAGCAATTAATCAATTCAAGGAAATATTCCTTATCGGGAAGTATAGATGAAATATGGAAATATGATAATATTGCAAATATGGAAATATACTATTAAACTAACTAAACGCAAATGTAAATATGCTAGACTTAGGGTTTCATGCTTAATAGATTATAGTGAACAGGAAGCACAGAAATGTAAATATTCTAGACCTCTAATATTAACTATTCTGACCCTTTTAACTCTAACTCTCGTATGCGAGTAAAAGGAAAGATCATCGATCAACGGCAAAGGCCTTATGTTGATCGATGGTGAAATAAGAAGGAAGTCTGAACGAGATTTGATATGTTCACCAAGCTAATTAGACCAGCTCTTGGATGTGCCTAACAACCTAGTTCAATGGAGTCTATTCTGGCACAGTACCTACTCTCGTAGTTGTCCATGTCCTATTAAGCACAACTCAATTGATTGATATTAACTTCACCTACCAATCTTAATTTTGGGATAATCCATGATTGTCATCATTCAACCTTAAATCTAGTTGATAATTACTGATACATAATTAAAGTAAGAACAATATTCAGAATATAATGCATAAATAAAATATTGGGATTCCAATACAAATCTCCCTAAGGAGTTATGAATCTTCTTCCATAGAAACCTTAAAACTATAATAGAAAACTAAACTCTCTTCTCTCAACTCTATCCACACTCTTTGCGTGTACTACATATAGCATAAATATAAAACCCTAAAATCTAGTTCAAAACTCGTCCAGGGTATATTCGTCATTTTTCTCTAACTTGGATTTGAGATTTGCTGTCTGTGAATGGGTTATCGATCAATGGCAAGTGTGCAACATCAATCAATCTAAATCTTGTACAATCGATCGATGACAGGGTTGTGTCGTCGATCGACGACTGTCTTGTACTTCGACTCTCTCAATGATCAGTTACAGATTCTTCTCTTCTCAGTGTTCCAAAAGCTCCAAGTATCTCCATATATCTCCAAAATGTACCTGGACCTGTAAAGACCTTAAAACATAGCCTATACACACATAATAGATCCTAAATATAGCCTATAACATGGCCTAAAACTGGTAATAAATAGGTTATATCAACTCCCCCAGACTTAATATTTTGCTTGTTTTCAAGCAAACTAGCATGTGAAAGAGGTTTTGAAAAGTGAAGCTCACATAATGTCTAAGTATACTTGTCACCCTACTATGTTGCAACCACATCTTATTAAGTCAATCCGAGAGAAACTTTATATATTGTATCCTAGTATAGCAATCAAATCCATTATACCAACAACTTAGCGAATACTAGTCTAACTCGCCCCTCTACCGATTTCATTTCTTTTCATAAAATAAAGTGCAAGCTTTACCCTGGGAGTATCGATCAAAGGACATATGGACTCTTACCCCTGCAAGTATCTGAACACATAGGTAGTCTTCTCTGATGCCTTTCCTCTCTCACTCTATGTCTCCCTTCTTTTGAGGGTATCATTTTTTTATTTGACTGAGATATTTGGACAGGTTTCCATGAATCAAACCCTAATGGTTTTTGGTTGTAGCCACCAAATCATGTTCGACTCCTTTTTTTTAATTTGAAGGGGAGAGAGATGGGAATCAGAAGCACACAGAATTTTACCTTCCAGACTTGCAGAAGGAATCTGATCCAGTGTATACCAATCCCCAAAGCAAGAAAATAATGTCAGGATTAGTATTGGAAATCAGATTCGATTCCTTCAAATTTTCTAAGCAAGTGTGATATAGCGGCAGGATGATCCACTTTGGTATCTCTAGTAATCTTTGCAAATAACCTTCTAAGAATGGTGCTAAAGTGTGGTTAGTCAATAATAAATCTTGATCGTAGTCTCCTTCTTGACTCAACAATTTTTTTTTTGAAAAACTTATACAGTTATAGAAATAAAATTCAAAAACAAATAAATAGCGTTAGCAAACCTCCCCTAGACTTAAATTACACTTTTCCCATTGTAGTCCGTCTCAGATTGGTTAGGAAAAATCAAATCATAAGTAAATAGTTTAAGTGTAAAAATCGATACATCCCTCTGTTAGAGGGCATCGATCGATGGTAGGCAGATGTGGTCGATCGATGGTTACGATCCATTGTCGACTGATGGTGCCTATATGGTGTCGATCGATGGTGGACTTAAAAAATCTTTAAAAACACAGTAAAACTTGAAATAATAGTAGTATAAGTAAAAACTAGATAAAAACTTACTAAATAGTGGGTTGCCTCCCACTCAACGCTTGGTTATAGTTTTAAGCTCGACGTTTGAACTCTTTGACTAATAAAGAGGTGGATCAACACTTGGAAAACAAGTGTCAACATCTTCTTTGCTCTTCTGAAACCATGTACTAACGAAGCTTCTCATTGCCTCATCTCCTTTGGATTTCTCATTATTCATTATCTCCTTAGCAACCTCCACTAAATGCATCCTCCTTTCTTAGATTCTCAATACTGCACTGTAGCATTCTAAGTCTGGCAGCTGTAATCTCTGATATATCCTCCAATTGCTGAGAGATATCTTCTTTCATCAGGCTCTGAGAGGAAGTAATCTCATCAAACCTATCTTCTAATTGTTTTTCTGCTGCGGACTTCTATCTGTCTAACTCAGTATCGATCGATGGCATGATGCTGTTGTCGATCGATATCAATATGTATGCTCCAATCGCATGATGTCTTCGAACAGTATCCAAATCTTGCTTCATCTCATCCATGTGTGTAGTCAAACTGGTGAGGCCCTTGTCTATAGGATAGTAGACATCATCAAGCCTCTTGTAGAAATCATCCAGTGACATCTCCTGAGCTTTGTAGATCTCTTGCACAATATCATCAATCTATGCTTTCTTGTATGTCTCTTGATTCTTCATAGACATAAAGATCTTTGCTGCATGTTCTGGTAAAGATATGTAGCTCTGCTCAAACATAGTAGCTATTTCTAGAACTGCCCTGATATCTTCTTCTTACACATTCACGACTCTTTCATTTATAGCTCGTGCATTACCATTCTTATCTTTGTAGATGCCATACGCATCTTTCTTTTCCTAATAGATAATTCTTCTGCCATTAACACCATAAGCTCTTTGTCCATGCTCTATATGACCGTCAATCAGTAGTGGATTTATCCAATCGACTGATCGTGGACTTCCTGAACCAAAAGGATTAGAGGTACAAAATTGGTTCACCCTTGGAATGGTGTTGATCGATGTAGGATAGCTGTTGTCGATCGATTTTTGATGGTTGAGAGTATATGGATCATTGTGGATCGGCACGTTCTTTTGTTCCTCGATTTCGATCGATTCTTGTACTCGTGCGTCGATCGATGGTTGTTGTCCAAAAAATGTTCCTGATCTAGTAGCCATAATAAGGGCATCTGCTACATCCTCCTTAGGTATGTTTAGAATTCGCCCAGATAGAGCTCGTGCGCGTCCTTCTGTATCTCTGTAAATTCCCAAACTCATCTCGTCTGAGATAACCATCAATTGTTTCTTCTGCTCTTGGTTCTTGTTCTGGTATGCGTCTGATATTGTTTGAAGGCAACGAGATGCCATTGATTGATGCTTGATTATCCACTTCCGTGTTCATTACCACGCCAGCGTTATCCATTGCTAGGCCGCGATACTCAGTCAGCTCTTCCTCTCTGTAATCTGCATCATATTCTTTGTAAGCTTCAACTTATCCTTGGTATGCCTGATGGGTGTCGATCGATAGTGTATGGTGACCGTCGATCGATGCTCGATAATCATACTTTTGGCGGAAAAGATTCCCAGCTCCATTAGCCATCGCAAGTATATCTGCCACATATTCCCTCGTGACATGCAAAATTTGGCCATCCATAACTCTTGCGTGACCTTCTGCATATCTCATAATACCAAACTCATCTGGTTGTAGATAACCATACTCCCTCTCGTGTTCTGCAGCTGAATCAAATTCAGACTCTAATAATACCAGTATCGATCAATGTGATTGGTTACCATTGATCGACGTCGATTTCTCGAGTTCATGGGAAACATGAAAAAAACCAACCTCTTCCATAGCAATACCTCGGTATTCAATTATCTCTTTTTCTCCGTAGTACTCATCGTGCTCGAGGTATGTTGGATTGTAATCGAGATCTGTGTGGTAGGTGTTGATAAGTTCCGAAGGGTGGGTGTCGATCGACAATAAGGCTCGGGCGTCAATCTATTTTTGAATTGCAAGCTCATATATCGATTGTTTGGGCTGGGCATCGATCGATGCGCCTTCTTCCGAAATCTTCATTGAACTCATAACCGCAGAAGCATGTGGCCACAAGTTCTGCATCATTACATGATTCAATCAGAGTAGCTTTGCTCTTATTCTTGACAGGTTCATAAACAATATTTGATCAATTAGAGATAGATACAACATGTTTAGCTTCATATCACAGATAGCTCCCACAGTGGCCATGAATGCTCTCCCAAGTAGCAGTGAAGAGTTCCAATTTATCTGATGCCCATCACGTGGAAGTCCACTGGGACTAGGGTATTGTCAATCTGCACTGGAACATCTTTTACCATCCCTCCTGAGTTCACTCTTTTGCAGTCTACAAACATGAAATAATCATTGGAGGCTTCCACTCTCAGGTTCAGCTCCTCTGCCTTAGACTTTGGCATAATACTCACCGACGATCCAGTGTCACAAAGGGCATTGGGATATTTGTGGCCTTTGATGAAGCATGAGATCACGAACTTTCCAGGATTACTTTTCTTTTTCAGACAAGTCATTTGCTTCATCTTCTCTCTGAGATGATTGAACATGATTTCTATATCATCATTTGTCTCCCTTGTTTCCCTGAAAGACATCCACAATCTATGAGTATAATAAGCTTCATTAAGAGAGTTGTCTAGAGGAATTCTAAAAACTCTTTTTAGCAAAGCTATCCATCTCATTTTCATTGGCTTCTCTGCGTTGATGTTTGGGGATATTATGCCTCCTCTTTGAGTGTCCCTCATCTTCTCTATCGAGATCCATAGCTTTAGATCTGTTTGTATTTTGTTCTAAAACTTTCAAGGTCGGACGCACAATCAAGCTTGCATTGAGGTTCGGTAGTCTAACTGGTTTCCTCATCTGTCGATCGATGTTGAGGTTGCACTGTCGATCGATATGTACATCACTCTGCTGGTCGGTGCGCGGACGTCTATTTCGATCGACATTAGTCAATTCACACGAAGCAACTGATATTTTCTGTCGATCGATGCTCATTGCTTGGTGTCGATCGATGCCAATGAGAAGTGCCGAGTGACATGAAATTTTCTACACGAAAATCGTTTTCTTGGAGATTCTCTCTCTTAACTTCCTACCATAAATCATCATCAATCAATGCATTGACGTGGTGCTTTTGTCCAGCCTCTATTTTCTCCTTAATCAAGCTCTCATGCCTGCTAATGGTTTCGCTCGTCTGCATCACTTGATTCTCCAACTTCTTTACATGGGTGCTGAGGTTTTCGAATTTGGTATTGAGGTTGAGGTACAAACAATCTATTTTTCCATTGAAATCCACGGTCATCTCTGCTGTCCCTCGAAAACTCTATCAATCATTGCTTTGATCTTTCTTTCTTGAGCTTCTGGAGGAGGATTCTGGCAGTAGGAAGATCCATAATTTTTGTTGTTGTTAAAGGGCCTTCGCTGTGAACTCTGATTAAAGTGACTCCTTTGACCATTCCCATAGAAGATCCTGTTGAAAAATGGATTCCCTTGTCTCTGAAACCCATTCCCATCGATGTAGTTCACATCCTCTTCTTCAGTCTCATCTTCTCTAGATTGTATTACCTCTACTTCTGCAAAAGTAACCTGCTTCTTGAGAAACTTTTGAACACTATCCAATTTTGCCTTGACTTATTCAGTTTTCTCCTTGGTCACAGTTGGGGTTGATTTCCTCCTTTCAAAATTTGTGTTCTTGGTAATACTGCTTGATGCCAGATTCTTAATCAATCTAGTAGCTTCTTAAGGGCTTCTGGTGCTGAAGTTTCCCTCACTCGCTATGTCCAAAGCCATCTGATACTGCAATCTAATACCTCTGAAGAAAGTGCTAAGAAGTTGCACTTCGTTGAACCCGTGATGTGTAAAATCTTTCTGGTATGATTTGAATCTGATCAAGAAATTTCTGAAAGACTCCGAAAGTTCTTGTGAAAAATTAGCAATCTTTCTCCTTAGATCTTCTATCCTCGCGTCATCAAAGAAGTTACGCAAGAAAGCGTTTTTGATGTCAGTCCAGGATGTCAAAGATCCTGGTCGTAGCTACTTAAGCCAATATGAAGCTTCTCCAGCAAGTGAGTACTTGAAGAGCTTACAGAAAAGATAGTCCTCAGAAAAGATAGTCCTCAGGGACTCCTCATGTTAAGGCGTCTGCGCTACAAGTCTGAAGAAAGCGGGCTTGATCTCAAAATCGTTTCTCTGAAAGGCTGGAGGATGAATGGCGGATCTGTTGGCGTAGAACTAGTCTTGATGGTTGTAGTCAGCTAGTGCTCTCTGAGCAGCTTGGGCATTAGCGTCAGGTTGAACTACTTGATGTGATCATGGACCGGATCACTAAGGAGAACAAGGAGAGTCTAGATGAGCCACATGAAGCCACATTGCACCAGCAACCTGGTGATGATGATCTAGCCATTCCTGAAGGTCCCATGACTCGTTCCAGAGTCAAGAAGCTTGGAGAGAATGTTGTTGGATTACTCACTTCACATCCACAACAAGAGAGTTTTGGACAAGGTCTGATCCGAGATGTCTTGATCACCATTCAAGCCATCTCTACATCAAACTGAGTTAGTGTCTAGGCAAGACATGGGGTGCGTGCTCTTTTCCTTGCTTTTGGTTTTGTCCCACGAGGTTTTCCGGAGGAAGGTTTTTAACGAGGCCCTATCTCGGTCCAAGACTAAATGAAGTTACATTTTTTATTTCATTTTAAGCTTATGTTAAACTTAGACTATAGTTTCCTTTTCTTTCCTTTTCTTGCTTAATGTCGAAACCCTAGAGAGCATGTTCTCTGGTTTCTTATTTAAATGGGTCTCTAAACCCTTTTGTACTCATCCAGCTTTTTAATAACAAGTATCTTTTCACCTTGACGGCTCTCTCTCTAGAAAGTGTGTCGAGTCTGGTGTGTAGTATCCAGAGCCTAAGGGTGTCTAATTTGGTGTGTCATATCCGAGTTATTCATCTAGGAGTATCAAGAGATCATCCATCCCTCTTGTGTCACCATTCAATCCACACGCCTTGAAGGACTTGAGTCTCTGATTCGTTCTTGCAAGGATCTATCCATTCCCATCAACCAAAGATCATCCTAGGGACGCATCAAGTGGTATCAGAGCAACTTTGGTTGGGAAGTACTCACTATCCTCTTGTTTTCTTTTTGTTTCATCCGTGTTTCATCTTTATCACTTTGAATAAGCAGTAGCACTGATTTGTTTAGGGCTGCTCGATTTGCATAAGAGATTAGACAAGAACTTTAGACTTTCCTTTTTTGGTTTTTTTTTGAAAACCCTAGAGAGAGAAGAACCCTAGCCGCATATCTCACTTTGTCGATCACTTTTTTCCTTTGTTTAACTTGTTTATCACCTTGAACCGAGTAGAATAAGGTTGTTAGGGTGCTAGAAAACCTTAGAAGAGATTAGGAAAAAGTTTAGAAGTTTTTTCCTTTTTGCTTGATCTTTTCCTTTTAGCTTAGCCGATTATCCTTTTGCTTTTGTCTTGCAAAACAAGCTTGTTTTCTTTTTCCTTTTTGCTTGTTTTCTTTTCCTTTTTGCTTGTCTTGTTTCCTAGAAATCTTTTACTGGTTGTTTTGTTTTCCTTTGTGCAGGAAGCATGGGCTCCGAGTCTGAAGAAGAAGCTGCACTCGTTAGGAAGAACAAACTCCTCATGGAAGCTATGACCAATCAACTCAACCAGAGTATGGTGGCAACCATGACCGAGATGATGAGGACCAACCTCAATGACATCAGGAGAGCGCTCAGAGAAGACATCAGGAGAGCCACTAGTCAAGTGCCAAACCGAGAAACTAGGAGAGAAGGGAGACCTCATGCAACTCGCCAAGAGCATGATGGTTATGAGGAGACTGACGATGAGTATGAGCACCTCAGTTCATCCTCAAGACGACCTAGGCGTGTCCAAGAGAGAAGGATAAACCAGGGAGATGAACTTGCTGGTTTGAAGATCAAGATACCCCCATTCCATGGCAAAGCTGATCCGGATGCCTACCTTGAGTGGGAGAAGAAGATTGAATTAGTCTTTCAGTGTAAGCAGTACACAAACCACAAGAAGATTCAGATTGCTGCCACTGAGTTCTATGACTATGCTCTAAGTTGGTGGGATCAGTACATCACCACTCGTAGGAGGAATGGAGAGGAACCAGTAGAGACTTGGACAGAGATGAAGTCTATCATGCGCAAGAGGTTTGTTCCAAGCCATTACCATAGAGACTTGCACCACCGGCTGAGGAAACTTACCCAAGGATCAAGATCAGTGGAGGAGTATTACCAAGAGATGGAGTTGCTCATGCTGAGGGCTAGCATATCAGAGGATAGAGAAGCAACCATGTCAAGGTTCCTTTGTGGTTTAAACCGAGAAATACAAGACAATGTTGAGATGCAACATTATGTCGAGCTTGAAGAGATGCTACACAAGGCTATTCTTGTGGAGCAACAACTCAAGAGGAGGGGACATTCACGCAACCAATATGGCTCTAACCGGTTACACAACACCAAGGAAGAGAAGTCATCTAAACCGTTCTAGAAGGATAACAAGTCCTATCCAAGAGAAGAGGCCAAACCAAGCAGTGCTCTTGACAAGGGCAAAGGCAAGGTTGAAGCTTCTAGTTCCAGAGCTCATGATGTCAAGTGTTTTAAGTGCCAAGGAAGAGGTCATTATGCCAATGAGTGTACCAACAAGAGAGTCATGATCTTGCTGGAAAATGGAGAGTATGCCTCAGAAGATGACAACACCGAGTCTGACCAAGAAGACACTGAAGAAGACACTGAAGAAGAGCATGAAGAAGGACCAGTCCAGGGAAAGCTTTTAGTAGCAAGGAGGCTTCTAAGCTTGCAAAACAAGGCTGAGGAGCTAGAGCAGCGTGAGAACCTCTTCTACAACCCGGTGCTTGGTCCAAGGAAAAGTGTGCAGGCTCATTGTTGATGGAGGAAGTTGTGTGAATGCTGCGAGTGAAACAATGGTCCAGAAGTTGGGATTGAAGGTTCAGAAACATCCCAAGCCCTACCAGTTACAATGGCTGAATGAAGAAGGCACCATGAAGGTTTCAAGTCAAGTCCTTATTCCCTTAGCCATTGGGAGATATGAAGATGAAGTCTTGTGTGATGTATTGCCTATGCAAGCTGGTCACATACTTCTTGGAAGACCTTGGCAATCTGATCGCCGAGTTATCCATGATGGCTTCACAAACAAGCACTCCTTTGAGTTCAAGGGCCGCAAGACCACCCTGGTTCCCTTGACACCCAAGGAAGTACAACAAGATCAGATTCAACTCCAAAAGAAGAAGGAGATTGATCTAAAACCGGCTGGAACTAAGCAGCCAAACTTTTATGCTAACATGGGTGATATCAAAAGAACTCTCCAATCTAAACAATCTGCTATCTTACTTGTGTTTAAAGAAGCTCTTTTAAACTTAACAGATTCTACACCGGTGTATCCGAGTGAGATGGTTTCTCTTTTGCAGGAGTTTCAAGATGTATTTCCAGAAGACAATCCCATTGGTTTACCACCTTTGAGAGGGATTGAGCATCAGATAGACTTTGTGCCAGGATCTACACTTCCAAACCGTCCAGCATACAGAACCAATCCGGTTGAGACCAAGGAGTTACAAAGACAAGTAGAGGAACTCATGGAGAAGGGCTATATCCGAGAGAGTTTGAGCCCATGTGCTGTACCAGTGCTCATAGTGCCTAAGAAGGATGGTACATGGCGTACGTGTGTTAATTGTAGATCAATCAACAACATCACAGTGAAGTATCGCCACCCTATCCCTAGACTTGATGATATGCTGGATGAATTGCATGGCTCTTGCATCTTTTCTAAGATTGATTTAAAGAGTGGTTATCATCAGATTAGGATGAAAGAAGGAGATGAATGGAAAACTGCATTCAAAACTAAACATGGATTATATGAGTGGTTAGTTATGCCATTTGGATTAACCAATGCACCTAGTACATTCATGAGGTTAATGAATCATGTTCTTAGATCATTCATAGGCATTTCTGTTTTAGTATACTTTGATGACATCTTAGTATATAGCAAGAACTTAGAAGAGCATCTAGATCATCTTAGGGCTGTCTTGAATGTTTTAAGGAGTGAAAAGCTTTATGCCAACTTGAAAAAGTGCACCTTTTGCACAGATAACTTGGTTTTCCTAGGCTTTGTTGTGAGTGCAGATGGAGTTAAAGTTGATGAGGAGAAGATCAAAGCCATCAGAGACTGGCCGAGTCCAACCACAGTAGGAGAAGTGAGGAGTTTCCATGGACTTGCTGGGTTCTATAGGCGATTTGTGAGGGACTTTAGTACCATTGCAGCTCCCATGACTGAAGTGATAAAGAAAGATGTTGGATTCGAGTGGGGAGAAGCACAAGAGAAGGCTTTCCAGAGCCTAAAAGAGAAGCTTACTCAATCACCTCTTCTTATGCTTCCTGACTTTACTAAAACGTTTGAAATAGAATGTGATGCCTCAGGAATTGGAATTGGTGCTGTGTTGATGCAGGATAGAAAGCCTATTGCATACTTCAGTGAGAAGCTTGGAGGAGCCACTCTCAACTATGCAACCTATGACAAAGAGCTCTATGCCTTGGTGAGGGCATTACAAACGTGGCAACACTACTTGTGGCCCAAGGAGTTTGTCATACACACTGATCATGAGTCCCTAAAGTATCTAAAAGGGCAGAGTAAGCTTAGCAAGAGGCATGCAAGGTGGGTTGAATTCATTGAGACCTTCCCATACGTGATCAAATATAAACAAGGTAAGGAGAATGTAGTTGCTGATGCACTATCTCGGAGGTATGTTCTCTTGACCACCCTAGATGCTAAGTTGCTTGGGTTTAAGCAGATAAAGGAAATGTATGACACTGACCATGATTTCAAGGAAGCCTATGCTTCATGTGCTAAGTTTGCTGCAGGGCATTACTTTAGAAAGGAAGGCTACTTGTTTTATGACAATAGATTGTGTGTGCCTAACTGCTCTTTGAGAGATCTTTTTATCAGGGAATCCCATGGGGGCAGTCTAATGGGACACTTTGGGATTGCCAAGACCTTAAAAGTTTTGCAGGATCACTTCTATTGGCCGCACATGAAGAGAGATGTAGAGAGAATCTGTGGGAGGTGTGCTACTTGCAAGCATGCCAAGTCCCAAGTCCAATCCCAGGGTTTGTATACTCCTTTACCCATTCCACACCATCCCTGGAATGACATTTCCATGGACTTTATTGTTGGTTTACCTAGGACTAGAACAGGAAAGGATTCAATCTTTGTGGTTGTTGATAGGTTCTCTAAGATGGCACATTTCATAGCATGTCATAAGACTGATGATGCATTGCACGTTGCTAACTTGTTCTTTAAAGAAGTTGTTCGTTTGCATGGCATGCCTAGAACTATAGTTTCTGATAGGGACACTAAGTTTCTTAGTTACTTCTGGAAGACACTTTGGTCTAAGTTAGGAACTAAGTTGTTGTTTTCTACTACATGTCACCCACAAACTGATGGACAAACTGAAGTAGTTAATAGAACCTTAGGAACACTCCTCCGTGCATTCATTAGAAAAAACTTAAGGACATGGGAAGAATACTTACCACACTGTGAATTTGCATACAATCATGCTATGCATTCTGCTTCTAAGTATTCACCTTTTGAGATTGTTTATGGGTTCAATCCCACCTCTCCTTTGGATATAATGCCTTTACCTGAGTGTGAAAGGATAAGTCTATATGGCAAGAAGAAAGCAGAGATGGTCCAACGGATCCATGAGAAGGCTAGACAAAACATTGAGCAGAAGACCAAGCTTTATGAGAAGCAAGCTAACAAGGGGAGATGTGTGAGAACCTTTGAAGTTGGTGACCAAGTTTGGTTGCACCTGAGGAAGGATAGGTTCCCCAACGAGAGGAAGTCCAAGCTGATGCCAAGGGTTGATGGACCCTTCGAGATCATCCACAAGATCAATGACAATGCCTACAAACTTGATCTCCAAGATGAACCTGATTTGAGGACAAATCCTTTTCAAGAGGGAGGGGATGATGTGATCATGGACCGGATCACTAAGGAGAACAAGGAGAGTCTAGATGAGCCACATGAAGCCACATTGCACCAGCAACCTGGTGATGATGATCTAGCCATTCCTGAAGGTCCCATGACTCGTTCCAGAGTCAAGAAGCTTGGAGAGAATGTTGTTGGATTACTCACTTCACATCCACAACAAGAGAGTTTTGGACATGGTCTGATCCGAGATGTCTTGATCACCATTCAAGCCATCTCTACATCGTATTGAGTTAGTGTCTAGGCAAGACATGGGGTGCGTGCTCTTTTCCTTGCTTTTGGTTTTGTCCCACGAGGTTTTCCGGAGGAAGGTTTTTAACGAGGCCACAACTTGTCTTCACATCACTTAGGCCCTATCTCGGTCCAAGACTAAATGAAGTTACATTTTTTATTTCATTTTAAGCTTATGTTAAACTTAGACTATAGTTTCCTTTTCTTGGTTAATGTCGAAACCCTAGAGAGCATGTTCTCTGGTTTCTTATTTAAATGGGTCTCTAAACCCTATTGTACTCATCCAGCTTTTTAATAACAAGTATCTTTTCACCTTGACGGCTCTCTCTCTAGAAAGTGTGTCGAGTCTGGTGTGTAGTATCCAGAGCCTAAGGGTGTCTAATTTGGTGTGTCATATCCGAGTTATTCATCTAGGAGTATCAAGAGATCATCCATCCCTCTTGTGTCACCATTCAATCCACACGCCTTGAAGGACTTGAGTCTCTGATTTGTTCTTGCAAGGATCTATCCATTCCCATCAACCAAAGAGCATCCTAGGGACGCATCACTACTGCAGCGTCTGCTTCTGCTTTTGTATCAGGGATTACAGCCCCCTGATCGTCTATCTTTTGACCTGATGCATTACGCAGATCACCGTTGAGGTCACGGAAGTCTCCATTCTCATTCCGAACCAATACAATAGTCACAACCATTTAAGCTCGTCTGCTGTTGTCGATCGATGCGGGTACGCTCTGTTAATCGATGAAGAGTGATCGATATCGATCGATGCTCGAGTTCTGATGTTGGTCGATGCTATCCGTAAAGAAGTGTCGGTCGACGCTGAGTATATGCCATTGATTGATGCATGTCATCTTTTTCTACGGATCGTATGTTCGAGTTTCTCTGGGTTTGAGAATAGTACTTCTTGTCCTTTATTGTTCCTAGTACTCTTTTGCATGTACCTGAAAAAAAAAAAAAATAAAAATTTAGTAACTTGAAAGTAAAAATAAACCTAGACTAAATCCTAAAAATTAAATCTAATGGCGATCAATGCTCCCCGGCAACGGCACTAAATTTGACATGGTGTTTTTATTTTTCCAGCAGAGTATGAATATCCTAAACAATTAACTATCAAATTAACACTAATCTTAATACACAAATAAAACTGTTGCCAAGAGAGATCAGGTGTAGTACTTAGGGATTGAAGCCACAATGAGAAATGACACACAATAGATTTCTTATTTCTAAAGGCTAAGCTATATATATATATATTAGTAGCAATTAATAAATTCAAGGAAATATTCCTTATCACGAAGTGTAGATGAAATATGAAAATATGATGATAATGCAAATATAGAAATATACTATTAAACTAACTAAACGAAAATGTAAATATGCTAGACCTAGGGTTTCAGGCTTAATTAATTATAGGGAATAAGAAGCATGTAAATTTAAATATTCCAGAACTCAAAGATTAACTATTCTGACCCTTTTAACTCCAACTCTCGTATGGGAGTAAAAGGAAAGACCATCGATCAACGGCTAAGGCCTGATGTCAATTGATGGTCAAATCAGAATGAAGTGTGAACGAGATTTGATATGTTCACCAAGCTAATTAGACCAGCTCACGTATGCGCCTAACAACCTAGTTCAATGGAGACTATTTTGGCACATAACCTACTCTCGTAGTCGTCCATGTCCTACTTTCGAGATCATAGTTACCTACTCTAGAATGCAAGTATAAAGCACAATTAAATTGATGGATATTAACTTAACCTAGCAATCCTACTTTTCGGCTAATCAATAATTGCCATCATTCAACCCTAAATCTAGTTGATAACTACTCAGACATAATTAAAGTAAGAACAATAGTCAGAATATAATGCATAGATAAAATAATGGGGTTTCAATACAAATCTCCCTAAGGAGTTATGAATCTTCTTCCCTAGAAACCTTAAAACTATAAAAGAAAACTAAACTTTCTTCTCTCAACTCTCGCCAACTCTCCACACTCTTTGTGTGTAATACATAAAACATAAATATAAAACCCTAAAATCTAGGTCAAAACTCGTCCAGAGTATCTTTGTCATTTGTCTCTGACTTGGGCTTAAGATCGGTTGTCTGTGAATTGGTTATCGACCGATGGCAATGTGCAACATCAATCAATCTTGGTATTGTACCATCGGTCGATGACAAGGTTGTGTCGTCAGTCGACGACTGTCTTGTACTTCGACTCTCTCAATGATCAGTTACGGATTCTTGTCTTCTAAATGTTCCAAAAGCTCCAAGTATCTCCATATATCTCCAAAACGTACCTTGACCTGTAAAGACCTTAAAACATAGCCTAGACACACATAATAAACCCTAAATAGAGCCTAAAACTGGTAATAAATAGGCTATATCAATGGTGCATGTGATGAGAAAGGAAAGATGCATATTCTTAACCAATGAAGACTTCTCAAAGGTCACTGAGTCAGTGGGGATGGTTGGTTGAATGAATAAGTACGTAAGGGAGTTTTGTAATGCAGGTACAAAGATAGGGACCTTAAGTAAGATCATTGAGTGATCATGGTCCAATAGACAAGTAGGTGTAGTTCTGATTAATGGAAGTCCGATGAGCTACTATGCTCCATGGATGTGGCAAATGTATGAATTAGCAAACACTTGGATAGATTAGTATCTTGCTAGGATGCTGGTAGAATGGTTTAGGGGAATGCAACCTCAGATTCAGATGACTTGGTTTAGGTTTAGGATCGACCTTTAAGCTAGCTGGTAGCTGAGCTAACTAACCAAAGTTGAGGTGATTCGACCGAACAAGTATTAGAATGGTTATAGACCAATGGTTAATATATAATAATTCGCTGCGTATAAGTTGAAAGGATTTAAGCTAGTAAATCATTAAGGAATTCTTTAGCTAATATCTAAAATATCCCATGCCTTTATGCAAAATTATAAATAAGGGCAAAAAAATTAGTGGTTTGGTCAGTGTTTAGACCGAGCGACGTAGTGCATCGATCGCGGCCTAGACGGCCATATCGGGGTGTTACAGACTGCCCCAACGATGTGTTCACCAATGGTGTGAATGCCGGGGTTAGTGTAGTTATATGAGTCACCATAGACGTCAGTGCCTTCAACACGTCCCTCATGGACGATTCTTCGGCCTGATGCCAACGTCTCGTGGCTCTATCGATTGCACCACCAGTCGGAGCCGAGGGATGTACCGAAATAGAGGATTCAACAGATTCCTCTTCAGCCTGCTCTTGCTCGCGGTTAAGAGGTTCCTCCACCCAAGCCCCAATCTCAACAAGGTTGGTCTTAACCAAAAGCCTTTCCCCATCCTTGTGTCCAATCTACGGTCCGATTGGTGTTGGGTTCAAGAGATTGGCACTATCTCCTATCGTTACACTCGGTTCAGCCGGTCCCTTGTCTATCTTCCCCCTTGTTGATTTTCTTTTTCCAGCTTGAGGATAAAAAATGTTATCGAATCACCACAACATATATAACAGTTCCTAGGCTAAGCGAACATTACCGTGAGACCTGAGCCAGATGAGTAGTTTCCTCATAACCCAACTAATCCTAGAATCAAGTATGCTCTGATACCAACTTAAAGCGCCCTAACCCAGACACTTAACCCAGTGAGGTTCCTTATGTATGACCATGGATTATCTAGGCCGACCAGTCAAGTTGTAAGACTTTATTCTTTAAACATTCAGTGCGGTCAATTATGTGCTTCATTAATTAGAGTCTATATGCAAGTGTGTTAGAGTCAATATGAACTAGGATAAACTGATATATTTACTTATGTGACAAATGATTAGTTTACAATGAGAGTTTGCCATATAAGCTATTACAATATACAATGATCCTAAACCAGTCTATCAAACCACCCATCCATCCACGGTCTCGAGTCTTCACGGTTAAGCCAAGTCCTTTCCACGATCACCATCAAGTCCTTAGGCGTGCTCTCTGGTGTTCCAGTCGCAGCACACTTCTCTTTCTCCCTTCAATCCACCATGTTCGGATCGATCTTCAAGCAATCATAGTCGGATCGCCTTCTAGACTTGATTATCCGCTCAAGTCTCCTTCGGATTGCCCAAGTTCCTCTCTATCGAATTCCTTTGGTTCTGATCAAGTTTTGGTATTTCCCTTAGGGAAATTCTATGTCGAAAATCGCTCCCAAGGTATGATATTGATAGAAGACTCGGCCAAAAACCGCTTTGGGACGAAAATGTGTTTTTTTGGTAACCGCTTGGACGGTTATCTACATGTGCCCCTTCGGCCAAAACCACCTAACACGCTCAGGCCGAGTTCAATAAGCTAAAGCAGCTCAACTTAGCTCGTAGAGTGTTAGACTGTTTAGCCAGCTGGCTCATTCTTTTATTCTTTCTTCTTAGATAAGTTTTTTCACTCTCCATTTTGTAAATGTTCCAACTTTATGATTAATAAATTTGATATTGAATCAAAAACAACTATTACTATTATTATCAGATATATGGAGACAACCAGACTTCTTCAAGAGATGCTTCAAAATGTTTAACCCAGTTAATCTACCAGGTTTCAAGGTACTAGTTCTTTTTGAATTTTACAATGATTCTGTTTTCCCCAATAGTGATCTTATGTACCACAAAATAAAAGGGAAAACTAACGACTTGGCATGCAGTTGTTTCTCAGAGATTTCTCAACGATTAGTCTGCTGCATTCTTCACGATTATCAAATTGGGTCCGCTCCAGCTAGACGGAAGCAGTACCAAGGCTGCAGAAAAATGGGTTTCAATAGATGAGTATTTGATGGAAAGGAAGAACATGGAAGTGATCGATGTAGGAATGCAGGAGATTAAAACCTACTTCAGACTCTTGTTGTTGTCCTCAGTACATCTGATGTCCATGTTCTGTTGCAGAATCGCCAAGAGAAAGTATGGTAGAAACACCACACCAGTCATTGAATTAAAGTATTTGAGAAAGCTCTCAGTTTGTTAACCCTTGTAGTTAGTAATTTTATTGGTTTGCAAATCTTGTATTCCTAATTTACTTGCTGCAGATTAGGAATGTTGTTATAATTCTTTGTATTTGAGTTTGATCAAAGAAGATGAATTTTCAACGTATCCCTATCCAGTTAAGTCTGCGTAACAGTTATGGTAATTGTACAATTCGAATTTACACAGCCAGAGAATGTGAGGATTTGTACGAAAGCATTCCTCTTGAGATGTGTGGTCTATTACGTTACATTCTGACCATAACTTGTGAGACATATAACGACAGGAGCTCGATATAATAACTTTAGCATTTAATATATGTTTTTATGAGGCCCTTAGCGCCTGCTTCATGTATCTTAGAGCAGACCGTAACATGGATCTAGCTTTCCTATCTGGTTTGCAGCCTGACATGATCATCTCCTCGTAAACACCCGGCACCTATGAAAACCCTCGAAATGTCAATGCTCCTACTTTCAGTGTAATTCCTCATCAAACGTAAGCAGAGATTCATTACCTTTTGGAACTTATCAACACGAATGAGAGCTTTCATGAGCGTTGTGTATGTCACCACGTCTGGATTTACGCCCTGCAATTGTTGTGAGAATTGGTCGGTCAGTAAAGTAGTTTCATCAAGATTGGTTTTTAGGCTAAAGAAGTTGATTACGTTTTCTTTCATGTACTGCAAAACGGCAAAGGCTTCAGCATCTCTTCTATCCTCTCCAAAGGCATTGATAAGGGAATTGAGAGCCAATAAACTTGGCTTCAGTCCATCTGATGTCATCACTCTAAACGCATTCACAGCTTGCTCCGATAAACCCTGGCATGGCGCACAAGAGTGAAAGAAATTATCAGTGGATGATTCTTTTAAAGATATTTCATGGATACTATATTAACAGGCACAATACCCTCTGTGCATAGGCATTGATGAGGGCATTGTACATTGTTGATGATGGTTTCAGCCCAACTGACTTCATCTCCTCCAAACAATCTATTGCATCGTTAAACCTACCGGATTTGCCATAAACGTCAACGAGTGTTGTCTGTGTCACGACGTTAGGCAGTACTCCTTGGCTCTTCATCTTCCCCAACAATCTTTTCATATCATCCCATCTTTCTTGATCTCCATAACTGTTGATCATGATGTTATAAGTTGTAGCGCAAGGCAAGCACCCTCGCTGCTCCATTGCCTCAAACATCTCTTGTGCTACTATGTGCCTGCCGTGCTTGCAATGGCAATCGATAAGCGTATTCCAAGTTACCCTATCAGGTTCGATTCCCTCGCTTAACATTCTATCAAAAGTCATCATGGCATGATCAAGACAATTATACTTTCCAAAGGTATCGATCACCACGTTGTAGAATTGTCTATCGGGCTTAACTCCAATGCTCTTCATCTCCTTGAGAACTTGAAATGTCTTTTGCCACTCGCCTCTATCGCGATAACCGGCTAAGAGTCTGCTGAAAACAAAAGAATTAGGCTGTACATCACCAGCTTCCATCTCTTTGAGCACAATCCTCGCACTTTCCCATCTGCCTGCATTCACATATGCATCAATGAGGAGACTGTACGTATGTTCATCAGGTGAAACACCGCTCTTCTCCATCTCCGAAACCATCGACTCCGCATCTCTTAGTGGTCCTGTCTTCACATATCCTCTAAGTAACGCATTGTAAGCCTTGGTCCTCGGTTTTATACCGCTTTGTCTCAGCTCCTCAAACAAAGCTTCAGCCTCTAAAGTCCTTCCCGAATTCGCCAATGCCGAAATAATCGAGACAAGAGTTGCAGTTTTGGGGCTCAAACCTGTAGATTGAGCCATGCCAAGAAGCTGCAAAGCCCGAGAGGCGTCACCAGATTTAGCAAAGCCCATGATGAGATCATTAACTAGCTGCACATCAAGCTCAAGCTTGTCACGTTCAATTTCTCTATACAACCTTTGTAAAAGAGCTGAATCAATTTTGTTGCTACGGATCAAAGCTTGAATAACCAAACTGTAGTTAACAAAATCGGACTGGTAACCGTCTTGACGCATCCTAGAAATGAGATTAAGAGCCTTGTCAATGTCATTGTTCCGAGCACAAGCTCCAATTAAAGCATTGTATGTCAGAGGAGTTAAGGTTTGCTTCTGAGAAAGAAGAAATGCCTCGTAAAGCTTCTCGGAACGGCCGAGCGCGTGGATGAGAATCGAGTAGAGAAGCTCATAAGAGAAGCAGAGATTGTGCTTTTGCAGCCAAGAGACGACGGCGTAAGCTAAACCGAGAGATGAAGTCGATGAGCATAACGACTTTAGTAACGAGTGCCAGTACGGTGCCGGAACCGTCTTGTATGATTCGGCCAGCTCGAACTCGACCGGATCAAGTGAACCCGACGATGGTTCCAAATTGTCCGAGTCCACAACCAATTCAACTGGTCCGAATCTGGAGAGGAATTTTAGAAGCGGAGAAAAGTCATATCGATGACGAACAACGGTGGAGAATTTGTCGTCTTCTTCACTCGCATCCAAACCGTTCCATGAGGAGAAGTAAGAAGATGATAGCGAACACGAAGGGGTTGCGGAGAAGGCTGAAATAGGCGGTTGGAAGAAACGGTGGTGGGGGCGAGTGATGAAATAGAGGGAATGGAAACGAGATGAAACCAGTGGTGGTTGCAAGAGAAGCATAGTCTTCTTCTCTTCTCCAATGGTGTGGTGTCGCGAGCGGAGAGGATTTTGATTCTATCGTTTCTTCGCCGAGTTGTTTTCGTTTGTGGTTGCTAGCAAGTGTAAGAGTTTATTTACTTTGATTAGTTCCAAAATGTTACACATCATACATCATTTTAATTTTGTTGTCCTAATGATAGTTAGCTATGGGGTTAGAATTTATATTCCCTAGCGTTTTTTAATTTCTTTATGCCAAAAGAATCTCTAAACAAAAAAATAAACAAAATCGGTTTCATTAAAAATTATATATTTATATCCATAAGATTAATTAATATAGATTTTGCATTTAAATCTAAAAAATGAAGTTTTGGACGAGGAAAGGGTGAGTTTAAAATTTTAATAAATAAATATTGAATGTTTCAAAAAATTATTATTTTTTTTTGAAAGCCAAAATCTTTTTAGTTATTTTTAGAAAAAATCAAAAAAGAATTTATAAATAAGTTTGAATTCGAAAACATATCATTCGAAACTATTTTTTGTATTTTTTTAATTTTTCTTATATATTTATAGTTATATCTCTATAAAACAAGGATTAAAATAATCTTTTGTTTCTTTAATAAAAACTATTTGCGTCATTTTTTATTTAAGAATTCTTTTGGTGATAAAAATTAAAAAATTGGTTATTCTCTTGAAAGAATTGCTCTTAGAATTTATATTAATATAATACCACAAAATTACCTTCAGAAAAATTGAAGGGCAAATATTTCAAATAGGCATTTTTTTCATAAAAATAAAATTTAAAGAAAAAAATGACCAAAACAAACTATTTTATTTTGTTTTTCTTAATTTTAAATTTCACTTCCAAAACCCACCCATAACTCTAAACTCTAAGTCTATATTAGTTAATCCAAATTGTATAAATGCATATTTTCACCCTTTAATAAAATATATTTTAGTCATTTTTTTTCATTAAAGTTTATTTGATGACAAAAAAAATTAAGTTTACCTTAAGGTATTCCTCAAAGTGAACAAGTAATCAGTTAATTTATAAAAATAAAATATTTTCATTTTAACTTTACAAAAAAAAACTTTTAGGATATTTGGCTGAAAACTCATCTCCCATAACGTCTTATTTATTAGGGTTAATTGGTGTAATAACCATTATGGAAAAAGAATTGGGCAAATAACCATAAGAAAAAACTGTCAGAGGTGAGAGGATAATTGTGCATAAGTGTGGACGCTTCTCTCCTTCACAGCGCGTCAATATGTGACACAAATAGTAGGGTCCACAAACATAGGTGTAGAGTGCAGCCTAATATGTTCTAAATGTGTATACTATTATATTTGCATAGCCCATAATAGTATGGTATGTTAATGACATTGCTTAAGATCTAGGTTCACACATTATGGTGTACATTATAGAATAAATGGAGCGAAAAATATACACTACACCATGAAGAACTTGATTGCATAAATATTTATATTGCTAAAATCTAGACTCTTAACTGAATAAAGAATGAAAATTATATTATAGTATATGTGTTTGACAAAATAGTATAGCATAATTCATTTATACCAATAGCATATTAATAAACGTAATTGTCTTACTAACTGAACTAGCTAATCAATCCAAACAAAAGAAAAATTTACAACTCACATAACACAATAAAGACTAAAACATAGTATAATCTCTAATAATCAACTGTCCAAGTTAACCCAAGTAAAAAATAAAAAAAAAGTAGGTAGAGAGAAATGAAGGGAGAGAAAAGATGAAGATATATATATATATATATATAGAGAGAGAGAGAGAGAGAGAAAGAGAAAGAGAGAGCGAGTAGACAGAGAGTTGACATGTCACATTTCTATTCTATGTTTTCTAAATAGAATAGTATACAATCGTATATTATCGCATTTGAAGATGAAACTAAAGATATTGGGTAGAGAGAAGGAGTAAGAGAGGTAAAGATGAAAAGAGAGATATGGGTAAAGAGAAGAAAAAAATAAAGAGATGGGATAAAGAGAGTGAAAGGAAAATATTGAGTAGAGAGAGATAGAGGGAGAGAAGAAATAGAGAGAGTTGTAATGTTGCATTTTTATTCTATGTTTTCTAAATAGAATAGAATACTATAGAATATTGTTTCGTATGTTCATAAGGGGAGAGAGAAAAAGAGGGAGGGAGGGCGAGAAAAAAGAGAGAGAGAGAGAGAGAGAGAGAGAGAGAGAGAGAGAGAGAGAGAGAGAGAGAGAGAGAGAGAGAGAGAGAGAGAGAGAAATAGGGGTAAGGAGAAGAAAGAAGTAAAGAGATGGGATAAAGAGAGTGAAAGAAAAAAAGAGATAAGGATGAAGAGAATAAATAAAGAAAGAAATGGGATAAAGAGAGTGAAAGAAATATATTGAGTAGAGAGAGAGAGAATAGGTAGAAAGAATTGTATTGATGCATTTTTATTCTATATTTTCTGAATAAAATAGAATACTATAGAATTTTGTCTTGTTTGTTCAGAAGGAGAGCGAGAAAGAGAGGGAGGGATGACTTTAGAGAAAGAGAGGGAGGGATAGCTTTAGAGAGATGTTCTAAATATGTGTTATTTTATACAGATAATATAGAACATAATGATATATTATAAATAACAATTTATATGTCTTGAAAGAAATTTATATTCGTTTGAGAAAATTTGAAATACAATATATGTAAAAAAAAAGTATATGATTTTTAATGTTATTATTATTTGGTTAAATTAATTAATAAATAAAATATATTCCCTATGTTTCATTATAAGTGTCACTTTAGGTTTTTGCACACGGATTAAGAAAACAATTAATTTTGCATATTTTCTATATAAAAACACAATTACCTATAGAAAAATAAACAGAAAAATATACATAACCATATTTCAACCAATAGAAAAATAAACAGCATCATAAAATTAATAAATTTTGCATCGAAAGTCAAAAACGACACTTATTTTGTAACAAAAAAATTTCTCTAAAACGACACTTAATATGAAACGGAGGGAGTAGATCATATAAAATGATAGGGGAAAAGAAAAAAAAGGAGAAAAAAAGGGAAAGAACAAAAAAGTTATCCATATGTGTTGGAGTAGAAGGATAATATGGCAATTCTTATATAAATACATGAGTGTATCATAGCCTATAGCTTGCAATGGTCATTTTCTTAATTTTTTTATGGTCATCCTTGCTAATTTCCCTATTTATTATCTATATTTTTCCTTTTTCTTCATGACTTCCTCTCTTGGTTCTCCTAATTTCTTCTTTGCTGTTCGTTGGTGATTCCTTTTGGAAGGAGACAGATTTATTCATGTATTGACCCTTGAAGAAAAATAGACATCAATGGTTCTCTTAATTCAAACCTTCAATTTCACTTTACCTACAACCGAAGTCAACAATCAAGCTTCTTCACTTGAGTTTCACTTAAAATATTCTGGTAACAAGTTTATTAGTAGCTAGTCTGACTCTACAGCTAACTTTATCAACATCATAGCCATGAATTTTAGTGGGGGAATTCACTAACTGGGAGGCTTGTTGATCACAAGACTCTGAATTACCAAGTGATGCTTTGATGATCAAACCCACGAGTATAACCTCGTTTATTTAAGCTTGATTGGACATGTCTAGATGGTTCCCCAACCCTATGATGGTGGCTTGCTCAAAGATGAACAAAGGTAACAAGAACTCGAGAGGATTGTATAATATATTTGTAACATCACGAGTTGTAATATGTAGAATGATGTGATCATGGACCGGATCACTAAGGAGAACAAGGAGAGTCTAGATGAGCCACATGAAGCCACATTGCACCAACAACTTGGTGATGATGCTCTAGCCATTCCTGAAGGTCCCATGACTCGTTCCAGAGTCAAGAAGCTTAAGGAGAATGTTGTTGGATTACTCACTTCACATCCACAACAAGAAAGTCTTGGACAAGGTCTGATCCGAGATGTCTTGATCACCATTCAAGCCATCTCTACATCAAACTGAGTTAGTGTCTAGGCAAGACATGGGGTGCGTGCTCTTTTCCTTGCTTTTGGTTTTGTCCCATGAGGTTTTCCGGAGGAAGGTTTTTAACGAGGCCACAACTTGTCTTCACATCACTTAGGCCCTATTCTCGGTCCAAGGCTAAATGAAGTTACATTTTTATTTCATTTTAAACTTATGTTAAACTTAGACTATAGTTTTCTTTCTTTCCTTTTTTGGTTTATTGTCGAAACCCTAGAGAGTATGTTCTCTGGTTTCTTATTTAAAGGGTTCTCTACACCCTCTTGTATTCATTCAGTCTTTTAATAAACAAGTAACATTCATCTTGACGGCTCTCTCTCTCTCTAGAAAGTGTGCCGAGTTCTGGTGTGTAGTATC
This sequence comes from Moricandia moricandioides, assembly GCA_905132885.1. Taxonomy (NCBI): domain Eukaryota; kingdom Viridiplantae; phylum Streptophyta; class Magnoliopsida; order Brassicales; family Brassicaceae; genus Moricandia; species Moricandia moricandioides. The sequence continues at coordinate 54,083 of CAJHQQ010002279.1, forward strand.
CAGAGATCTAAGGGTGTTTAGTTTGGTGTGTCATATCCAAATCATTCATCTAGGAGTATCAAGAGATCATTCATCCCTCTTGTGTCACCATTCAATCCACACGCCTTGAAGAACTTGAGTCTCTGATTCGTTCTTGCAAGGATCTATCCATTCCCATCAACCAAAGAGCGTCCTAGGGACGCATCAAGTGGTATCAGAGCAACTTTGGTTGGGAAGTACTCGCTATCCTCTTTTGTTCTCTTGTTTTCTTTTGTTGTTTCATCCGTGTTTAATCTTTAACATCTTGAATAAGCAGTAGAACTCATCTAACTAGGGCTGCTCGTGACTGCATAAGAGTTTAGACAAAGATTTTTAAACTTTCCTTATTTGGTTGCATGCGAAAACCCTAGAGAGAGAAGAACCCTAGCCGCATACCCTCACTTGTCGATTGCTTTGTGCATTGCTTTAACCTGTTTATCACCTTGGACACGAGTAGAATAAGCTTATTAGGGTGCTAGAAAACCTTAGAAGAGATTAGGAAAAAGTTTAGAGGTTTTTCCTTTTTGCATGAACTCATTCCTTTTTACTTAGCCGATTTCCTTTTTGCTTTGTCTTGCATTGTAAGCTTGTTTTCTTTTCCTTTTTGCTTGTTTTCTTTTTTCCTTTTTGCTTGTCTTCTTCCCTAGAAACCTTTTACTGGTTGTCTTGTTTGTCTTTGAGCAGGAACCATGGTGTCCGAGTCTGAAGAAGAGGCTGATCTCGTCCGGAGGAACAAACTCCTCATGGAAGCCATGACCAATCAACTTAACCAAAGTATGGTGGCAACCATGACCGAGATGATGAGGACCAACCTCAATGACATCAGGAGAGAGCTTAGAGAAGACATCAGGAGAGCTACTAGTCACTTGCCAAACCAAGAGACTAGGAGAGAAGAGAGACCGCAAGCAACTCGCCAAGCAACTCGCCAAACAACTCGCCAAGAACATGATGATTATGAGAAGACTGATGAAGAGTATGATCACCTCAGCTCATCCTCAAGAAGACCTAGGCGTGCCCAAGAGAGAAGAATGAACCAGGGAGATGATCTTGCCGGTTTGAAGATCAAGATACCCCCATTCCATGGCAAAGCTGATCCGGATGCCTACCTTGAGTGGGAGAAGAAGATTGAGCTAGTCTTCCAGTGCAAGCAGTACACAAACCACAAGAAGATTCAGATTGCTGCCACTGAGTTCTATGACTATGCTCTAAGTTGGTGGGATCAGTACCTCACAACTCGTAGGAGGAATGGAGAGGAACCGGTTGAAACTTGGACAGAGATGAAGTCAATCATGCGCAAGAGGTTTGTTCCAAGCCATTACCTTAGAGACTTGCACCACCGGCTGAGGAAACTTACCCAAGGTTCAAGATCAGTGGAGGAGTATTACCAGGAGATGGAGTTACTCATGCTTAGAGCTAACATATCAGAGGATAGAGAAGCAACCATGTCAAGGTTCCTTTGTGGTTTAAACCGAGAGATACAAGACAATGTTGAGATGCAACATTATGTGGAGCTTCAGGAGATGCTACACAAGGCTATTCTTGTTGAGCAACAACTTAAGAGGAGGGGACACTCACGCAATCAGTATGGCTCTAACCGGTTACACAACAACAAGGAAGAGAAGTCACCTTACCTTACGGAGTCTAAGCCATTCCAGAAGGACAACAAGTCCTATCCAAGAGAAGAAACCAAACCAAGCAGTGCTCTTGACAAGGGCAAAGGCAAGGTTGAAGCTTCTAGTTCCAGAGCTCATGATGTCAAGTGTTTTAAGTGCCAAGGAAGAGGTCATTATGCCAATGAGTGTACCAACAAGAGAGTCATGATCTTGCTGGAAAATGGAGAGTATGCCTCAGAAGATGACAACACCGAGTCTGACCAAGAAGACACTGAAGAAGACACTGAAGAAGAGCATGAAGAAGGACCAGTCCAGGGAAAGCTTTTAGTAGCAAGGAGGCTTCTAAGCTTGCAAAACAAGGCTGAGGAGCTAGAGCAGCGTGAGAACCTCTTCTACAACCGGTGCTTGGTCCAAGGAAAAGTGTGCAGGCTCATTGTTGATGGAGGAAGTTGTGTGAATGCTGCGAGTGAAACAATGGTCCAGAAGTTGGGATTGAAGGTTCAGAAACATCCCAAGCCCTACCAGTTACAATGGCTGAATGAAGAAGGCACCATGAAGGTTTCAAGTCAAGTCCTTATTCCCTTAGCCATTGGGAGATATGAAGATGAAGTCTTGTGTGATGTATTGCCTATGCAAGCTGGTCACATACTTCTTGGAAGACCTTGGCAATCTGATCGCCGAGTTATCTATGATGGCTTCACAAACAAGCACTCCTTTGAGTTCAAGGGCCGCAAGACCACCCTGGTTCCCTTGACACCCAAGGAAGTACAACAAGATCAGATTCAACTCCAAAAGAAGAAGGAGATTGATCTAAAACCGGCTGGAACTAAGCAGCCAAACTTTTATGCTAACATGGGTGATATCAAAAGAACTCTCCAATCTAAACAATCTGCTATCTTACTTGTGTTTAAAGAAGCTCTTTTAAACTTAACAGATTCTACACCGGTGTATCCGAGTGAGATGGTTTCTCTTTTGCAGGAGTTTCAAGATGTATTTCCAGAAGACAATCCCATTGGTTTACCACCTTTGAGAGGGATTGAGCATCAGATAGACTTTGTGCCAGGATCTACACTTCCAAACCGTCCAGCATACAGAACCAATCCGGTTGAGACCAAGGAGTTACAAAGACAAGTAGAGGAACTCATGGAGAAGGGCTATATCCGAGAGAGTTTGAGCCCATGTGCTGTACCAGTGCTCATAGTGCCTAAGAAGGATGGTACATGGCGTACGTGTGTTAATTGTAGATCAATCAACAACATCACAGTGAAGTATCGCCACCCTATCCCTAGACTTGATGATATGCTTGATGAATTACATGGTTCTTGCATCTTTTCTAAGATAGATTTAAAAAGTGGTTATCATCAGATTAGGATGAAAGAAGGAGATGAATGGAAAACTGCATTCAAAACTAAACATGGATTATATGAGTGTTTAGTTATGCCATTTGGATTAACCAATGCACCTAGTACATTCATGAGGTTAATGAATCATGTTCTTAGATCATTCATAGGCATTTCTGTTTTAGTATACTTTGATGACATCTTAGTATATAGCAAGAACTTAGAAGAGCATCTAGATCATCTTAGGGCTGTCTTGAATACTTTAAGGAATGAGAAGCTTTATGCCAACCTAAAGAAGTGCACCTTTTGCACAGATAACTTGGTTTTTCTAGGCTTTGTTGTGAGTGCAGATGGAGTTAAGGTTGATGAGGAGAAGATCAAGGCAATCAAAGAATGGCCGAGTCCAACTTCAGTAGGAGAAGTGAGGAGTTTCCATGGGCTTGCTGGCTTCTATAGGAGATTTGTGAAGGACTTTAGCACCATTGCAGCTCCCTTAACTGAAGTGATAAAGAAGGATGTTGGATTCAAGTGGGGAGAGGCACAAGAGAAGGCTTTCCAGAGCCTAAAAGAGAAGCTTACTCAATCACCTCTTCTTATGCTTCCTGACTTTGCTAAAACTTTTGAAATAGAATGTGATGCCTCAGGAATTGGAATTGGTGCCGTGTTGATGCAGGATAGGAAACCCATTGCATACTTCAGTGAGAAGCTTGGAGGAGCCACTCTCAACTATGCAACCTATGACAAAGAGCTATATGCCTTGGTGAGGGCATTACAAACGTGGCAACACTACTTGTGGCCCAAGGAGTTTGTCATACACACTGATCATGAGTCCCTAAAGTATCTAAAAGGGCAGAGTAAGCTTAGCAAGAGACACGCAAGGTGGGTTGAATTCATTGAGACCTTCCCATACGTGATCAAGTATAAACAAGGTAAGGAGAATGTAGTTGCTGATGCACTATCTCGGAGGTATGTTCTCTTGACCACTCTAGATGCTAAGTTGCTTGGGTTTGAGCAGATAAAAGATATGTATGATACTGATCATGAGTTCAAGGAAGCTTATGCTTCATGTGCTAAGTTTGCTTCAGGGCATTACTTTAGAAAGGAAGGTTATTTGTTTTATGACAATAGATTGTGTGTGCCTAATTGTTCTTTGAGAGACCTTTTTGTCAGGGAATCCCATGGGGGCAGTCTAATGGGACACTTTGGGATTGCCAAGACCTTGAAAGTTTTACAGGATCACTTCTATTGGCCGCACATGAAGAGAGATGTGGAGAGAATCTGTGGAAGGTGTGCTACTTGCAAGCATGCCAAGTCCCAAGTTCAAAACCAGGGTTTGTATACTCCTTTGCCCATTCCACACCATCCCTGGAATGACATCTCTATGGACTTTATTGTTGGTTTGCCTAGAACTAGAACTGGAAAGGATTCTATCTTTGTTGTTGTTGATAGGTTCTCTAAGATGGCACATTTCATAGCATGTCACAAGACTGATGATGCATTACATGTAGCTAACTTGTTCTTTAAGGAGGTTGTATGTTTGCATGGCATGCCTAGAACTATAGTTTCTGATAGGGACACTAAGTTTCTTAGTAACTTCTGGAAGACACTTTGGTCTAAGCTAGGCACTAAACTATTGTTCTCTACTACATGTCATCCACAAACTGATGGGCAAACCGAGGTAGTTAATAGGACTTTAGGAACACTCCTGCGTGCATTCATTAGAAAGAACTTAAGGACATGAGAAGAATACTTACCACATTGTGAATTTGCATACAATCATGCTATGCATTCTGCTTTTAAGTATTCACCTTTTGAAATTGTTTATGGGTTCAATCCCACCTCTCCTTTGGATCTAATGCCTTTACCTGAGTGTGAAAGGACAAGTCTAGATGGCAAGAAGAAAGCCGAGATGGTTCAACAGATTCATGAGAAGGCTAGACAAAACATTAAGCAGAAGACCAAGATTTATGAGAAGCAAGCAAACAAGGGGAGACGTGTGAGGACCTTTGAAGTTGGTGACCAAGTTTGGTTGCACCTGAGGAAGGATAGGTTCCCCAACGAGAGGAAGTCCAAGCTGATGCCAAGGGTTGATGGACCCTTTGAGATCATCCACAAGATCAATGACAATGCCTACAAGCTTGATCTCCAAGGTAAGTATGATGTATCAAATAGCTTCAACGTCACTGACTTGGCTCCTTTTGCTGTAGATGAACCTGATTTGAGGACAAATCCTTTTCAAGAGGGAGGGGATGATGTGATCATGGACCGGATCACTAAGGAGAACAAGGAGAGTCTAGATGAGCCACATGAAGCCACATTGCACCAACAACCTGGTGATGATGCTCTAGCCATTCCTGAAGGTCCCATGACTCGTTCCAGAGTCAAGAAGCTTAAGGAGAATGTTGTTGGATTACTCACTTCACATCCACAACAAGAAAGTCTTGGACAAGGTCTGATCCGAGATGTCTTGATCACCATTCAAGCCATCTCTACATCAAACTGAGTTAGTGTCTTGGCAAGACATGGGGTGCGTGCTCTTTTCCTTGCTTTTGGTTTTGTCCCATGAGGTTTTCCGGAGGAAGGTTTTTAACGAGGCCACAACTTGTCTTCACATCACTTAGGCCCTATTCTCGGTCCAAGGCTAAATGAAGTTACATTTTTATTTCATTTTAAACTTATGTTAAACTTAGACTATAGTTTTCTTTCTTTCCGTTTTTGGTTTATTGTCGAAACCCTAGAGAGTATGTTCTCTGGTTTCTTATTTAAAGGGTTCTCTACACCCTCTTGTATTCATTCAGTCTTTTAATAAACAAGTAACATTCATCTTGACGGCTCTCTCTCTCTCTAGAAAGTGTGCCGAGTTCTGGTGTGTAGTATCCAGAGATCTAAGGGTGTTTAGTTTGGTGTGTCATATCCAAATCATTCATCTAGGAGTATCAAGAGATCATTCATCCCTCTTGTGTCACCATTCAATCCACACGCCTTGAAGAACTTGAGTCTCTGATTCGTTCTTGCAAGGATCTATCCATTCCCATCAACCAAAGAGCATCCTAGGGACGCATCATAGAAAAACTTAAGAGAATTGATTTGACTACTGATATACTATGGATTTTACCTATGATATATATAGAGTATATTTAGAGTCTTTTATATGTATTTGGTATTGTATTAGAGTATTTACATGTCTAGATACTTATTGGAATCAATTGGAGCTTTTGGACTATTTTGGAGCAATTAGGATTGCCCAGAAGAAACTCAGAGTCGGATCCAGATTTTTGAATAGACCATCGATCGACATCACACACTGTGCGCCGATCGACGGTGAAGTCGGCAGAAAGATTGAAGAAGGCTTGAGAAATTACAAGTTTTACCCATAAATTTCATTTATTGCAAGACAAGTCCCTTGCCGAAATTTAGACTATATGTTTTTTTACGTTTCTTAAAAAGAAGATGCTGAGTAGCCACAAAGTTACATCAGAGTTTTAGAGTTGGAACACATCGATACATCTATTGGAGAGAAAGATCTGATCATCATTACAAAGAAGATCTTGAACTCCTTATCTTTTTACTTAGTTTATTCTATGAAATTTATTCAGAATTTATTCATGTTCTTTATTGCTATGTCTGAGTAGTTCTCTATTAGATTTAGGGTTATTCAATGGTAGTAATGTATTGTTTATTTTATAGAAATTGTTAGGGTAATCTTCTTGGTTATTTGTTTAAGTTGCTCTTAATGCTAAGTTGAATTTGATCACCTCAATCTTAGAAATTAGGGTTCTATAGCGCAAGCGAGAGTCTTGTTATAACATGAAATATATCTTAAACAATCTAAACAACTAGTAACAAACGAGAGGTGAACTAGAAGTTTAGATAATCAATTAAACCGCGAAACCAATACTGTTTAGAATGAGCATCGATCGATACCGTCTTATTGCCATCGATCGACGCTCAGCCGAGATGCGCGAGAGCGATCTCCTAAAACCTGAGGTTTGAATTCAGAACGATGCTTAATAAAACCCTAGCAATCTATTAGTTTGCATTATCTAAACCAACCTGAGAATTTCCCCTAAGTCTAATCTCTTAATTTAATCATTACAAACCAAATCAATCTTGAAATCACTTATTTGTTATTGTTATAATTCATCTAGCTTTAATTCGAAAACAATAAGTTTATTGTGAAATCCTAGAGTCTTTGTGGATTTGATCCTTAAGTAGTACACTGAACCTCTTAATTGAGAGAGTAAAGTAGGAATGTATGGTTAATTTGAAAGTGAAATAAAAAACCCCACATCAAATTTGGCGCCGTTGCCGGGAACTCTTTCTTACTGCCATTAGATTTCGTTTAGAATATTATCTAGATTTTTACTTTACTGTTTGCTAAATTATTCTTTCCCTAAACCTTATGACACATGTACTTAAAGGAGAGAATATGGATGCTGGACAACAATCATCAATCGACGGATCGTACCTAGAATCGATCGACCTTAGTCCACTGCTGTCGGGTGACGCCCTTCCATTGCCATCGATCGATACCGATCAGCCGGAAGCATGTAAGTACGATTTTACTGATTCTGATAATAAGAAAGTAGTCTTGATAGAACCAATGAACAATAAAAGCAACAAAGTAAGCCAACTAATTAATTATCAGGGAGCTGCAATCCCCAATCAAATCACTAAATCTCCAAAGAATGAGGTCAAGAATAAATTGCCAATGCTTGAATACCTAAATCCCAGCAGAACCTATTCCAATAGGTCTGCATTTCGATTATCCGATATCCATGCTGGAAGCTCTGAAATTGATATTGATTTCCTAATTATGGCGCGAAAAAATCAGTTCGATGGTTTTCCCACTGAACACCCGAACGATCACATCGAGATGCTAGAAGATATGGTGAACGCGATTTCAATCGCTGCAAACTTTTTCCTTTCTCCCTAGAAGGTCAGGAGATGGCTGAACCAGCTACCACCAGGATCCTTGGCTTGTTGGGCAGATATTAGAAGCGCCTTCATGAACCACTTCTTTGATGAGGAGAGATACGGGAAGCAGGAAGAGAAATATCCACTTTCGTTCAAGGTAGCCGCAAATCTTTTAAAAACTCCTGGACAAGGTTCAAAAGCTACCATTTTTCGTGCCCACACAATGGATTCATAGAACCCCAACTCATCAACATTTTTTATAGAGGGCTAAACCTAGAATATCAAACCATCCTTGATACAACCAGCGAGGGGAACTTTGGTACCCGAAGCCCTGCAAGCGCTAAAAGACTTATAGAAAACATAGCTTTAGGTAGAGCTTTTGAAAAGAGATACACCGAAAATAAAGAACCGCCATTGTTCGAAGAGGAGAAACACTCGATCCGAGTTAGAAAAACTACGGCATCAGTTGCAACCCATCTGCACGAAAATACTTTATCTCAACATTACGGTGAGAACTATGCTGCCCCTTAAAACTTCGAAAAAAAAGTTGAGTTCTCTGATGTGATGAACCTTGTTGGGGTCAAAATCAGTCACAACGAAATCAACGGCTCAAGTCCTCGAAAAATGTTTCTTCTGAGGTTTTGGCTCACAAAATTTTTCAAAGAATGATCAAGCCGCAAGGAGCAAGTCATCATCAGCGAGTCCCACACGTAATGTACGGGTCACCACATGAAGATCCCCGAACACAACGTACGGGTCGCCATATGGCGACCCACTCTCATAGAACACAGGTTGCCATATGGAGACCTGCACCCAGCAAGCACGGGTCGCCTTATGGCGACCTGCATTCAAAAAGCACGGGTCGCCATATGGTGACCCGCACACCCAAAGCACAGATCACCATATAGCTACCTGCACAAGCAAGGTACGTGATACGTCCTAGATTCGGACATGATCACTCAACCGGACTAAGGGGATATGAACTCGCCAAAGGGAGAACTGGTGGAATGAATGGTGACACAAAGGGTTGCAGAAGGCCCAATGATACTACCAGACTTCGATCGTTGCCGGATGTGACACACCAGTCCAACAAAAGAAGGTTAGAAACTTGGAGATAACCTCACCAAGAAACTAAAGAGTGTTCTAAACAAAGAACTAACATATAAACTCACATAAAAGGGGAAAACTCAATGATTTATTCGTGGCTCTTAGGCCCTATTTATAGGATTACAAGTTGTAGAAATCCAAAGAAAATGTGCTAAAAACAATGCATAAAAGACCGAAAACAAAGACGTGACTACATAAATGTGTTGACTGAAAAGAAAGACTAGATCTGGTCTTCCACACGGTTTTGACTTGTCTTGGGACTCTCCTTTGACTGCTTGGTCGAAAATATTCCAAGGAATATCTTGTTTACTTCGTTGGCAAAGTTGTAAACCATATAAATGTTTGGATTAACATTTCGACCCAAATGCAGTCCAAAACAAGCCCATTCGTCAAGCATGTTTTCCTTAGATTTTATGATAGTTTTGGCCCATGGACATGACTTAGAACCTTGAATAGATTTGCTTGGTTCATCAGAAAGGGAGTTGACGAATTGTATCTTCTCGGGTGGTTGAACCAGCTCGGAAGATCAAACTAGCTCGCTTAGCTCGTCCAAATGAGTGTCAATCCAGCTCAGCTCGTCTAGGATAGTGTCATTCCAACTCACTTAAGTATTCAGCTCATCCAATCTAGTGTCAATGAGCTCATCCATCTCCAAGGCAGTGTCGGTCAAGCTCACCTGAATGCGCACATGTCTGAATTCGCGAGAACTGAAGATCACCTGGTTTGTAAATGGCATAACTCCCACATCTGAACTCCGTTTTATCTGATACTTATTCAAGGAGCTCCATAATTGAGTTGATAACATTCTCCAAGTGATTTCATGCGTAGAAGCCTCGTGGTTTGGAAGATATGAGTCAAACAATGAACATATATCATTACTGCTTTCCATGATATCTTCAAGGTTAATTGATCATTGCTTCCACTTAGTAAATCCTTTCTTTTCCAAGTTAGCTTCTGGCTTCACCATTGGTCTTAGATTGTCGAATGGGTCGGAAATAATGGCTGAAGGTTGATCAATTTGGTCATTAGGTCGTGGTTCCAACCTTAGGTCATTTCCGGATGCATGCGGGTCGATTCTGTACCAGCTCGGTTAGTGTACACGGCTTGGTCAATGTACACGTCTTAGTCAGTGTACACGACTTGGTCAGTGTACACGTCTCGGTCAGATGGGTGAACCTCGGTTTGGTTGAGCTGGTTGACAAGATCGCCATCTTGGGATGTGTCCATGATCCAAGCAGGTCAGTGCTCGAATCGGGGCGCATCATTCCCTCCCTCTTCAAAAGGATTTGACCTCAAATCCATTTTACCTAAAACAAAAGAAAATGAATCAGACAAAAAAAAAGAATTTTAAAATTATGAAAAATTCGATGAAGGAAAAGTTTGGAGATAAACTTCCTTGGAGTTTTAAACTTATTTCCCTAAAGTATTTCCAGTTCCATGTTCCAAGAACACAAGTGTGGTGTCGTCCTCCTCTGCTTGCTTCCATCTGAAACTGATCCTTTATATCCTGCACTTTCAAAACAACTAGAGAAACAACATCAAATCTGCGAAAGACATAATCAAAGGGTTTCTCTATCCTAATGACATCAAAAACATGATTCAAGCTCTTAGGATAATCATCAAGCATGTGGGCAAGCATCAGGCAAGTAAACTGATTGCCAAAAGTTGGTTTACTAATTTTAAAATCAGACACAGCTGTGAAAAAGTTAGGGAAAGAATGAAAGAGTGCTAATTTCGAAAAATTCTCATCATGAACGAAATCAAAATGATTCTCTGATCTAAGAAATTTTGGTTCATGCTCTTTCCTACACCAAATCTCTTTCAAAGTACAACTTAATGAAAACAATTCATGAAAAGGTTTAAGCAAAACGTTTTCAACCAAGTAAAGATGTGTTTTCGCTTAGAAACTCTCGAATTAAAAATGTTCTCATGAAGAACAGAGACAATCAACCCATGATCCTTACAGTGCTTTTGGTTTTAAAAGGAGGTTGAATGAGGAATCATCTTTGGTTCATTGAGAATCACCAGCTCCAACTGTTGTTCTTGTGGTGAACTCTTTGCTTCCTCTTTTGTTGGGTTTTCTTTCAATTCACCAAAATGAAAAGAAGGAAGAAAACACTCAAGCTCCATGGGAACGTCAAAGGTAACCTGATTCCTGCTACGACACTTAATAGATTCATCAGCACAAATAAATTTAGAAGTTTTAGAATTACCTCTGGGTGCTTGGCTAAGTGATAAAAACTGTACTGTCTTTGGTCTGGCGGGTTTTGGTGAATGGATCATATCTTCATAATTCCATGGCCATTTCTCCTGGTTTCAGTCTTTCTGGAAAGCTGAGAGATTCATTTGTAATCCTATGATCGGATTTGGCTCAGGCCGCCTTTTTCTTGGGCCTGAATCTCCTTTAGAAGTCTGGTACTCGCGGATAGATGGACTGAAGAAACTCCGGTTTGGAAAATTCATAACTCCTTCTTCCGCGAAGATTTTCATGTGATTCCAAGCCTCAGTGATCCTTGATGAGTTGGACTTCCAGTAAAATTAGATTCACGACAAAAGACCTTCATAATGTTGAGATATTCTCCTTGGACTGAAGCTCTTTCGCTGGCATCTCAAAGGTAGCCGGTTTAGACAACAATGCCTCTCCAAATCTCAGGCTGTTGGGCATGTTCAATGCTCTCATTTCTCAGAGGCTAAAACTGTCTTTCATGGACACTCAAAACAGACACTAAAAGACCAGGATCATATGTGCAAGACAAGTACTTGGTCAAAGCAAAAATCAAGATCTCTTTGCCAAGAACAAGTTGCACACATTTCAGCCTTCCAAGATGCACATCAAAGTAGAAATTATAGACCAGAATGGTGTCAAGGCATGCAACAGTATGAATCATTTTCGAAACATGCCAATCCTTCTCAAAATCAGAACACAAAAGAGTAATTTCAGATTGAGAATCATTGATCAAAAGTTCAAGGCGTTTTTCAAAGAAAGTGTTGTAAACCAAGATATCATCAATGCTCAAAACAACACAATTATCACTGAAATGATCTCAGAAAATGCCAAGTTTTATCAGTTTTAGAACACACAAGATCAGACTGCAAAACCGAATCACAAAAATCAAAATTGCAAAAATCAGTTTCACTTTCAAGTGATTTCTGCTCCAGCAACTTCTTAATCAAATTTCCGTCCAAGGCATAAGAGGATGCCAACAAATCATCAGTGATCAGTGCAGGTATAGAAGAACTTAGATCAAAGCCATTTCTTTTGAAAACAAACGAATCAAAAGATTTTCTAGCACAAAAATCAGTTTGTTGCAAATCAAGATTAAATGACTTTTCAAGATGATGAAAACCTTTGTTATGTTCCAAGAACTGATCAAAGCTCAAAATATTTCCAAAAGTGATGCCATTGACGTTTTGAAAACTTGGTTGATCAAGAAGCTCTTCAAGTTTAAAATTTTTAAAAGAATTAATCATGTTTTCAAAAACAGATTTTGAAACAAAAAGTTCTTTCATCTTGTTAAGACCAAAACGAGTCACATCATGAGAACTGATCTTGACAAACATGTCAGGTAGAGAATTAAACAAATCAGAATTTTCACAGTGCTTTTGAAAATCAGGAGACAAAGGGGCAGAAGATGTGCCAGGATCAAAGCATAGATGACTCTCCATAGCGATGGATATGATGCTTGTTGCTTCTTCATCAAAGATTGGACCAGGTTCGTCCTCCTCATAAAAGATAGGACCTAGATCATCATCCAAGGTTTTTCTAGTATCAAGACGTGGTCCTTGATGTTGATAGTCCAGTGGCTTTTCCTCAAAAACCTGTGGAAACAAAACAAGACTACTTGGATGCTCCGGTTTCGAAACGGTTAGTTCTACAATAGACTGTTCATTATCATTCATAAACTCAGATTCCAGAGAAGGAAGATCACATTCATCCTCACAAGTGAGCAAACCTCCATTCAGCTCTTCATCATATTCATCATAGATGGGTAAAGAATCTGAAAAATCTTTTAGATCTTTAAGGTGGTTTTCAGATTTACCTTTGGGTGTTCCACTGATGAATATTGATGGCCCAGCTACAGGTGCACGTGTGGATGTGCTCTTCTTGTGGCTCTTGCTGACGTCCTTGAGTGCTTTCACCACTCCCTCCACAAGGTTGTCACAAAACTCTTGGACTTCAGACTGACTGTAAAGCCTTCTTTGAACAGCTTCATCTCTGGACGTTTTAGATTGTTCCTTGCACCTCTTGTTAGGCTTCTCATGTGGTGTTTTTAGGGTTGGCCTTTCCTGGACAGTAACAAACTCATCAAAAATATTCAAAGAATTTTGAGATGAAGATTTAAAGTAAGCATGTCATTGGAAATTCTCTTTGCTACTTTCCTTGAGAAGACCAAACATCTTTATCCTGAAAATTCTCAACACAAAAGGTTAGCAGATAAAAATTCTCACTAACTCAAGTGTTTAATCTCCCCCACTCAAGTGTTTCACTCGGAATTTAGATGGTCACTCAAGAGTTTCTTCTCAAAGTTCTAAGAAAGACAATTCAAGTTCCCAATGGGTTTTCCCCGAGCAAACAAACAAAGAAATGAGATAGGAAGATAAAAAAAATTTGGATTTGGAATATGCTTTAACCTCCTCAAAGTCCGGATTTCTCCTCGGCCAGCAGGCTTTCTCTTCCACCACCAAACCACAAATCAAACTTTTCGAATTCTTTGAATTTTTTTTTCTTTTCCTTCTTTTATATAGTGGATGGTAATGAGGGGCCCAAACTCAAGATAGAAAGAAGAAGAAGTGTTTGAAGAAATTTAAATGGAAGATGAGAAGAATGGATAGATGATACCGATTGAGTGGCTCTGATACCACTTGATACGTCCTAGATTCGGACATGATCACTCAATCAGACTAAGGGGATATGAACTTGCCAAAGGGAGAACTGGTGGAATGAATGGTGACATAAAAGGTTGCGGAATTCCCAATGATACTACCAGACTTCAATCGTTGCCGGATGTGACGAACCGGTCCAACAAAAGAAAGTTCGAAACTTGGAGATAACCTTACCAAGAAACTAAGAAGTGTTCCAAAACAAAGAACAAAGAGATAAAGTCATAAAAAGGGGAAAACTCAATGATTTATTTCGTGGCTCTTAGGCCATATTTATAGGATTACAAGTTGTAGAGATCCAAAGAAGAATGTGCTAAAAACAAGGCATAGAAGACCGAAAACAAAGACTTGACTACATAAATGTGTTGACTAAAAGAAAAGACTAGATATGGTCTTCCACACGGTTTTGACTTGTCTTGGGACTCTCATTTGACTGTTTGGTCGAAAATATTCCAAGGAATATCTTGTTTACTTCTTGGGCAAAGTTCTAAACTATAGAAATGTTTGGATCCACATTTCGGCCCAAATGCAGTCCAAAACAAGCCCATTCGTCAAGCATGTTTTCCTTAATTTTGTCCAATGAAAATGAATTAGAACCTTGAATAGATTGGCTTGGTTCATCATAAAGGGAGTTGTCTGATT
>CAJHQQ010002280.1:0-68590 GCA_905132885.1 Moricandia moricandioides
AATCTTCAGCTCTATGAATTGATAATAAATTACCACTTAGCATTGATATTAATGAAAAAACTTTTACTAAGTTTATTATTGCAAGTACATTACAAAGAATTTAGAAATTTTTGGACATAAACTGAAAAACCAAAGCCCATATGAAGAACAACGATGGTCTTACATGCATACGAAGGAGATAACATATGGTTAATAAGTGTTTAGAGCGAATTAAGAAGAGCAGCAGCCTGATTGCTGGTTTACTGGTTGTCCACGGATCTGGACCGTTGCTGGCTTGGATCCTCCTGCAGGTTGACTCGCCATTCTGCAAGAAAAAAAAGAACAAATTGGATTAAGGCTACTCTATAAATGTCACCAACCTCTGAGTTCTGGCGATGAGTCAATGTGGACAATAATGAATCGTGTGAGTTACCTTGTCTTGATTGCAGCAGTCATGGCCATGAAAGCTTCTTCGACATTGGTAGCATTCTTGGCACTTGTTTCCAAGAATGGGATGCCAAGTTCATCAGCGAAAGCCTGTTGTTGGTAGCACAAAACATTACAGTAAATCCTCAAGTAAAGATTGTCAAAGAACCTTAGCTGTGAAGCATATTACCTTGGCAGTTTCAGTGGATACAACTTTCTGTGATGTGAGATCACACTTGTTCCCAACCAGTAGCTTGTTCACATTCTCACTGGCATAGCGGTCGATTTCATTTAGCCATTGCTTGACATTGTTGAAGCTTTCTTGGTCTGTTACATCATAAGTCACCTGACAAATGAAAAAGAAAACATAACAGTTCAGAGAGCGATGTCAGATAACAGGGAGACAATAATACTTGTAAAGTGTGATAATGAGCATACAATGATTCCATGAGCTCCTCTGTAGTAACTGCTAGTGATGGTTCTGAAACGCTCTTGACCAGCCGTATCCCACTGGTAATAACAATAAGAACAGGTGATCATCATAAGCAAATTAAAATTTCAAGTGATTGTAACGGTGACAAGAACTTACAATCTGGAGTTTAATGGTCTTTCCATCTTGTTCGACAGTGCGGATTTTCTAAAAAAATGATCAATTACAAAATTAGAACTCAATAATACATACTGATAAGTGAAAGAGTAGGGCTTACAAAGTCAACACCAATGGTACTGATGTAGCTATCGAGGTAGGAATCATCCTGGCACAACACAAAAAAACAAAATAAAAAAACGAGACACCACTTGAAAAAGAGCAACAATGACACTGACTGAATAGAGAAAGCCTATTACTGTGTATTCAATAACTGATAAACTAGGTGAACTGGATAAATGAAGTGACTTTATGTAATGGAGAGAGAGGGATGTGCAAATGACTTACAGCAAACCTTAGAAGCAAGCATGACTTGCCAACACCAGAATCACCAATGAGCAAAAGCTTGAACAGATAGTCACTGCAAGAGTAGAAAGAAAGGGTAAGACACAACACAACATGTAAGAGATAAAACAATTCCATGTTTCTCCAGATAATCAGAAAAGGACACATCTTGTGGGAACAACATTTGAGAAAAAGGCTCCCAAAGGCCACGAGAGTCAGTGATCCCGAAACTGAAATCTCAATCTCTGTAATTCAAATCGAGATAAACAACAGATCTTAAACCTAAGATGTGATCGTGAAATGGATCCGAAATAGAAACTAAAAACAGAGAAGAACATATTATATATATAATTGAATCGATCTGAAGGATATGAGAGAAGAAAAGGAAGGTTGTTACTATTCAGGATTCATGGTTGATCTCGTAGCTACCGGCGGCGATCTTCGTCGGTGAGGAGCGAGCGAGCGATTGAGAGAGACAAAGTAGACGATGGGCTTTGTGTCGACGACGTGGTTAAGAAATAAGACAGGCCCACACACGATTCTTTTGGTCATTTTAAATACGTCTTCTTTTTTGTTGAATTGTTGACGTGTCATCTCCAACCCAGAAGATGCTTTCAAGAGAGAAAGTTCCAATTTTTATCTCTACCTTTTTAAAATTTAGGGCAATTTTATCAAATAATTTTTATAAGTTTTTATCATAAAAATGATCAAAATAATTTTTTTATTTTAAAATTTTTAACCCAACCCATAATTTTAAATCTTAAATCTGATTAATTAATCCAAAAATATAAATTTATATTTATATTCTTTAATAAAAATTATTTTAATTATTAGTTTTTTAAAATTTTCATGACAAGAACTTTTTTAAATTCTATGTTAAATGTTAAGGTATTCCATATAAATTTAAGTAAGTATATACGTTAATTCGAATCTAATTTGCTTTTGTTGTTTCCCTGACAAATTAATCCTTTTCTATTTATTTATTTACAAGGCATTGACACATGTAAATAGGCTGTGAAAAATACCGAATTGAGCTTGAATTTGATCCAAAATAATTATACAAAATCCTAAATGTTTAATGTTTGGCTTTCTTTATCATTTAATGTTTCAGACATCACCATACTTCATTTATGTAGTTAACCAGTTTTTTCAGGTAGTCTTCTAACGGTGGCGGAAGTTATGAGTGCAGCTAGAGGAAGTTCTGGGCACTACAACAAGCTCCTCAGTTTTGGTTGGATACATGAGCTTGAGTTACTTGGATTTATTGTTTGGTTATGCAAGCCTTCCTTCCCTTGAGTTGCTTGTTTTGGACTAGTCGCTCTCTTATCATCTTCATTAACGCAGTGAAATCTAGGGCCCATACACAATCTTCAATCTTCTATTATTGTAAGCAGCCAGTCTTTGTCCTTGATAATATCATTTTGTTTATTTAACATGAAACCCATGAATATGATGATGAATCTTTCAAGGGAAACTGCATCCAACTTGATAACAAAACTCCCAAGAATGACTGAGAAGACCAGGCGCCTGCCTACGGAACACAAGAAACATGTGGACTGTGTGTACACACAAGTATCTTACAACAACAGTGGCTTCTCTATTGATTCAAGAAACATTTGGTATTCCAACTGAGAACAAAAAGATTCCAAGGATAATAACAGACAATATGTAAACCAATTCTTTCAACTTTGTTATGAGATAGAAAAAAATAATAACAGACAAAACACAGACTACAAAAGTTTCTCTGCAAACCTTTACTTATTACATAACAGAACAAAACTCTTTCCCAAACAATTGCTTCTTCTGTTCACACCAGCTACTTCCCTTCTCCATCATCTTCTCTCGTCTAAGAGTGGTTCACACGCATGAACTGCAAAAACAGAAAACAAAGATATAAAGTCAGTTCAACGTTTCTGCAAAACACAGTCAAGATTTGGTGCTTTTTTACCTTCATCAACATATCCAAGTTTCTCTCTAATCTCAGCAATAACCAGACGGGTCAAAAGCAACCCTGCGCAAAGAGCCCCAACGACCAACATATAGAACACAGCTTCCCAACCCAACGTCGAAAGAAACCCTGTCAGAAGAGGTCCCAAAGCTGCACCAGCTGATCCAGTCCCATCAATAATAGCAGTCACAGTAGCAAGCGCCCTTGAATCCCCTTGTAAAGACTTGTGCGTTCCGAGATCAGCAGAGACTGCGGTTGTGATGAGTGCATAAGGTCCATTGACAAACAAACCAGCAACCATCATGAGGATTACGTTGACTGTCTGAGAGACACCTCCATAGGAATGGTACACAAGCATTGCAGGTATCGCAGCGTACATGAACGTTGCTGCAGTTGTAGCTCTTGCTTTGAACTTGTCTGAAATGTAACCAGCGAGAATCCCTCCTACAATGCCTCCAACGTCAAAAAGTGTTGAGAGGTTTCCTGCTGTCTTCACAGACATATACTCTCCACCAATAGCTGCACAAATAAAAAGAACATTATCCACACAACACTAACCTCTTTGATTTGACTTCTTAAAAACTTACTTGTTTGGCTCAGATAAAACGGTAACCAATACAAGAACGTGTACGCAACCAGCTTCGAGAAGAAGAGACAAAGCGCAAATGGTATCACACCAGGAATCATACAAGCTTGCAGAAGACCAACACTTCTTTTATTCTCGTACCCTTGTCCTGAACCTGAACTCTCCCCTTGGCCTTCCACATCTACTTCTTCTTCTTCCTCTTCTTCTTCATCAATGTCTCGTTGCCTCTTAATGAACTTACCAGAATTAGAATTGATATCCGGAAACCCAACATCCTCAGGGTACGCAGCCAAGAACAAGTAAACAAGAACACCTCCTAAAGACATAACAAAACCAGGAGCTATAAAAGACCAACCCCAACCGTATTGAAGAACACCAGCAGCTATCAAAGAACCACAAATGTTCCCAACAGAAGTATGAGCATTCCAAATCCCCATTATAAGCCCTCTCTTCCTCTTACCAAACCAGTTCCCGACCACAGCCACAACAGACGGCCAACCCGTCGCCTGAAACAACCCAGCCGCCATTTGCATCACCAGAAAGAACCAAAACCCATGAATGTCCCAGAAGTAACCCATCCCAAACAGCCCCACAAAGAACCCACTCCCAATCATTCCCCAAGTCAGAAACAACCTCAGATCCAAACTATCACCCAAATGTCCAGCAACATACATTCCCAACGAGTAACAAGCGAGAAACGCCACGTCTATCTCTCCCAACCTCGACGTACCACCTTTCCATTAAACGGTTCCCACCCTTTATCAGAGTTGCGATGATGCAACAGAACATCGGTTTCTTCTTCCTTAACGAACACGTTGCCCAAAGGCCAAGGATACATGTTGATATGTTGTTCCGGTGGTGGCTTAGTGCTTGATTCAGGGTGTAAAACGCTTTTCACTATGCTGCTGGGTTTTCGAGAAGCGTGATAACAAGCGTAAGCGATGAAAGTAATCAATAGAATTGCGTAACGAAACGTCTTTGGGCTCCAGTTTCTTCCTCTGATTCTCCTCAGAAGGAGAATCCCAGGTGGTGTCTTCCTCTTCGAACCCATCGCCATCTTTGCAAAAACAAAAAAAAAAGTGTTTTTTAAAATAATAATCGATAAAAGAATCAAACTTTACGAATCGAAATCAAAAACCCAAATCCATGTTTATGTGTTTGAGGATCAAAATCACGAGTCCGTTAATTTGATTGAGAGAGAGAGATTAGAGGGAGAGAGGCTAGAGGGAGAGAGAAGATAGCGGGAGGGAAGAGAGAGGACGACGTAATGTGTAAAGATATGACACGTGTCCCCTTCATTTACGGAAGAGCCAAAAGACAGAACACAGTTGTCACGCCACGTTGACGACTTTAGTTCGTATGAAGCGACGGCGCGTGACCGACGTCATCTAATAGTGGGCCAGAATTACAGGTTTATGCATAGAATATAGCAGCAGCCTCTCGAATCTTTTATAGTATACTTTAGTACTCTATATAGATTCATCATAATTAGATCTATTAGTACATTTCTACAATTAGATTAACATTTATTAATCATAAAACCAACTATATATAAATTTAAAAATGATTAATACTGAATTTAGTTTGAATTTCTAAATACAT
The DNA here is from genome assembly GCA_905132885.1 of Moricandia moricandioides. NCBI lineage: Eukaryota > Viridiplantae > Streptophyta > Magnoliopsida > Brassicales > Brassicaceae > Moricandia > Moricandia moricandioides. Next base: position 5,473 of record CAJHQQ010002280.1, read on the forward strand.
TGTATTCATAAACCAATAAGGCATTAACCCCACTGCTTTACTATTTAATAATCATCTATATTATTAAAACTAAAATATATATTTTTTTAATAACTTTTACTTCATTCTACAAATTAACCAATTTATGTCACTGAATTAATAATTATTAATTTGGTTCTTTTATTAGATTTTTTTCTATCCAAACTTAATTAATTAGTTAAAAATTATTTATTTTATTAGATTATTTTCTAACCCAACTTACTAAAGTTACGTTTATCCTTTAACTAGATTATTCTCCAATCAAATTTTACAATAAATTAAACAAATTTATTCAAAATATAACTACAAACTTTAAATCTTATATTCATATATATAATTATTTTATTTCAAATACAAAATATAAAATAGAAATGTTTTTTTTGTTAAAACATATAATGTTCTTTTTCAAATATATGTTCAATAATTTGATAATTAATATAATTCACACATATATATTTGAAGAAAAATTGCTAAAAATAACATAAATTAAGTATCATTTTGAAAAATATACACTATCAAAAATATATTAACATTTGGGTTTACACTTTAGTGATTATTTTTTAGGGTTTAGTATTAAAAGGGTGAGGTTGATTTCTATTTTTTTATAAGTATTTTTAAAAATAGTTATTTACTAAGATAAATTTGTAAAGTAGTATCAAACTTAGGGTAAAATAAAATTTTCCCTATTTAAATTATAAGAATATAACAAAAAATTAATTTTAATATTTTAAAAAAATGAATATAAAAGTACGATTTGTTTGGCATATAAAAACTTAGAAACATATCTATCTATCTTATTAAAACATAAATACATTTATTTTGGATATATATATATATTAATTTACATAAATATAATGATTGGTGTTTTAGTTTATAATAATCACATCCAAAATGATTATTATATTAAAAAAGAGTTGACGAATATGTTATCATTTTGACTTGTTTTTTATATCCAATCGCACATGCAATGTGAACAATTAAAAATTTATAAGCAATTAAAAATTCTAAATTTATATAAATGTTACTCCATATATTATAAATCGAAGAAACATCTATACAGACGCATATTTATGTAATCATTACATTAATTTAATTTTATATGTATATTATATTAGACAAATGACGAACCATAACAAATATATGAAAGCCCAATAATATAGTAAACGGCCCATTAAAAACCCCACACGTGTGATTAGGACACGCGTGCCGAAATTGGATGGAAAGCAGATAAGGTTGTTTCACTAGTCTCTTTTTCCCTCCTCCATCTCCGAGCAACTGAGAGTGATAATAACCTAACCATGGCGACGAGCTCTCATCTTCTTCCTCAGGTCTTCTTCTCTATCTCACACTCAAACACTAATTAAGTACACTAAGTGTTGATTTACTTTTTTATGATTCCAGGCACTGCATATGATTCCGAGAAACCCTACGCAGCCATCGAAGAAACTAGGGTTTTCATCGTTCCTTTCATGCGCACCTCCGATGAATCCTCGTCTCTCAGTGTCTAGGCTTTCTCTGAACCACTCCGTCTCGAAATCTAGCTTCTCACTCCATACTAAGGCGAGACGAGAGTTTCTCGTTAGAGCAGAAGGTGAAGGTGAAGGTGAAGGAGAAGAAGCTGTTGATGCTAACGATGCTACGGAGGGTAATGTGGAAGATGCTGTCGAAGCCGAAGCTCCAAGAAAGGCGAGAGTTAAGCTCGGAGACGTAATGGGGGTAAGCTATGAGGGACTTGGTTTCTTGATTAGTAGTGATTCCAATGCTATTTGTTTGTGTGTAGATACTGAACCAGAGAGCAATTGAGGTATCAGAGAAAGTGAGACCTGTTCCTGAACTCAGGACAGGAGATATTGTTGAGATCAAACTGGTAAAGTTCTTGATTGATGCTTGGAAGCTTCTTGTAGTGATGTGTTGAATCAAAAGTTTTGATCTTTGTGAAATGGGGTTTACACTTTGCAGGAAGTTCCTGAGAACAGACGTAGGTTGTCTATCTACAAAGGCATAGTTATGTCTAGACAAAACGCAGGCATACACACCACCATTCGTATTCGTAGGATTATTGCGGGTATTGGTGTTGAAATCGTGTTTCCCATGTAAGTGCTGAGCTTTACGTTTTGACTCATAGCTTTTCAATGAATCCGATATTGAGTTTAGCTCTCGTTAAAGGGATTAGAATCTGTGCATAGGTATGAGTTGTATAAGTCACTTTAGCTACCTTCCCAGTTATGCAGCCTAAATCATGTTTTGTATCTTTCGTTATGAGTGTTGAGGAACTTACTGTAATGTGTTGGTTATGTTCTTACGATGTGGGATTTAAGAAAGGTGTTTGATTTGATAGATACTCTCCCAACATCAAAGAGATAAAAGTGGTGAGTCACAGAAAAGTGAGAAGAGCAAGGCTTTACTACCTGAGGGACAAGCTTCCCCGTCTGTCCACTTTCAAGTGAACACCATCCACTGTACTGTGTTTTGACCAACCAAGGTAGCAATCTTCCCATGTGTCCTCTGTTATTGTAAGAATGGTTCCTTTCTATTTTCTTTTGTTTAAGCTTGTAAGTCATGGCATGCACATTCTTCTGAGAAAGTAATCAAAGATTAGTCGAGATTCCATTTGGTGAATGTAGACTTGGTCCTTGTTTGATAATTAAATGATATATTAACCCTTTCAGGACTTGGGTCTTGTTCTTTTTGGACTTCGTCATGAATGATTCGAATCTTGATTTTATAGAGGTGGAACACAACTTCTTATTATTTATATTATCCTAATGAATCAATGATTTTTCCAGCTAAACCATTGAAATTGTACATTCATAATCTATTCATTCCATCATAAAGAAATATGAAACGTGTCTCCCTTATCTTTGGCAATTGACATTGGAACTCATCCCTACAAAATATGACATCCACTATCATTTGATTCATTTGTTCCTCCTTAGAGATTAGTTCATCATTTATTTGTAAAGAAAGCATTAATAAAGATCAAGTACTATTATCTGCCTTTGGGGAAGGTTACATGATATTACAGTCTCATCTCAACCTATACAAAAGAAAAGCAGAAACTAAAAATTTCAAGAAAAGAAACCAACAAAAAATGAAAGAGAGAAGGCATGCATGTATATGTATATAAAGACCCACCTTATAAATTATAATATGTATATGTATATAAGACCCATCTTAGAAACTTAACCACCAAAGAGAAACCCAAGACTGAAATAGAAAAGTCATGTTTTATGTCTGCATTTTCCAGTTTCTAAAGCAGAAACTTCACTTGGTCCTTTTCTCAGAACGTCTAAAGAGTCTCTTTTATCAATCTCAATCAAGCGTAAAGAGTCTCTTTCATCCTTCCACTACCACTGAGAAGCACCATGAAGCTTTTGTCTCCTCATAGTTGGTGAAGCAGCTCTGCTTGAGGAAACGACCCATTTGATGGCAGGTCCATAAGAAGGAGATCTTGATCAGAAGTGCAGTTATTTTCATTTCCAAACTCCGTAGAACCACTTTCTTGCGCAAACACAGAAGCCAAACTTCTTGGGCTGAAGCATGAGCCGTTGTTCTCTGTCAGAACTTTGCTTTCATCGCTTGCTTTCATCTTCGTCACACTTTTGGGACTCCTCATAAGCCCTCTTGACTCTGTAACCAAACCAAGAACATCAACAAAACACAAAAGATTGATTGCAGAATCAGTATAACATATGAAAACATCCTTAACACTGACCTGACTTGACTTGAGTTTGGTTTTCACAGCGTCTCTTAATGGTTACAATAGTTTTAGGTACATTTGGGTTTGATCTTCTTGAAGTTGTAGTAACAGAATCTCCGGTCCCTTTTTCACGTTCCTACATCAAAACATCCATGAACCTCTGGCCAGACGTTATTACAGTGCGAGTGTGACAATAAGAATAAGCAAAACCTTTAGGTGGTTATAGCTTTCCACCAAACGAGATTTGTTAAAATCAGACAAAGCAATCTTCTTAAAAGCCCTTATGTCTTCTAGCTTTTCCCCTAAGGAAGAAGGCATCTCAAAGACACCATCTCCAATAAGTTTCTGAAACAAAGAGAAGTTCTCTTTGAACTGAGCACTTTCAAACATCATTCTGAGGCTGCAAAAGCAAAATGTAAGAGATTATAATCTTTCTTAGGTCTAGTCTCGTTTAAAAAAAAAAAAAAGCAATGCAGTTCAAACCTATCAGGAAGGCTAACAGAGTCAATCTGAGGAAGTAGTTTCATCAGCTTCTTCTGTTCTTCCTCTGTGAATTGTTCTGTGAACTCTTCAAAGTTGAAAACATCCTGCAATAAAGTATCATTCTTCAAGGCCATCTTCAGTTTGTCACAAAGTTTTTAATCTGAGACTTGAAACTTACCTTCAAGTCTATACGACAAAGTGGTGAACTATGGCTCCCAAGGACATGCACTCCTCCAGTTCTGTCAACAATACAAAGACAGCTCTTGAGTTGAGAGCTAATGTACAGAATGTCTTCATGATGATAAATTTTTACCTCTTGAGTTGCACTTGCTTTAAAGCTTGTCCAACAGACTCTGAACCTCTCACTGCTCCAATCTCAGCACGCTTCATGGAATGTGAGTATGCATCACTGATGGATGACTTGTTCTCAACCGAAGAGAGTGAGCTGGCTTCAGACTCCTCTTCCCGAGCAAAAGAGTGTGGATTCCTCATGAGAACACTTCCATGTCCAATCTCAACAGAGAACATTGACTCAAAAAGAAGATCTTCCTCTGATGAAACTGACGATTGCTGCTCTTGTAGAATATTGTAAAGGTCCTTTGTGAGCTTCTCAACAGAAGATGATGACTTTGGACGTCCCACACACGTCCTCCTCTTGGAAGGAACAGTCGTGTCCCAAGCATTAGATTGAGAAGGACCTGCACAAAAAAAAAACTAAGGAGATGTTTCACAAAACTGTTACTCAGACCAAAGTAATCAAACCTGTCAACTCACTCCCATCTGCACTGCTAAACTGTGCACAGCTCTCAGTGTTTGATATAGCCGAACCAGAACTTGATCTATTACTAGCATCTTCCTCTACCATGGCCTTCTTCAAACCATAATTGAATTCTAAGGCATGTCTTTTAATGGGGAGGCTTTCTTGAATTGCTTTCCTCTTGAGCATCTTTGGTTCTGTGTTCTTGTTACTTACAGAGATGCTCTTCATTCTTTGATACCTCTGATGATCTTGGTTCTCTTCACCATCAGCACGAGCGTGAAGTGGAGCGTAGTTCACAAGTGTTCCCTTTGTTCTCCAACGCGATCCACACGCATTGCACAAAACTGGCTTCTCTGGTGGCCCATTTCGCCACAGAGGTGTGCCTGTTTCAGTGTAAGAAACATAATGTCAGTATATTGGAGATCTGAAACTAAGACTTTAACATATGAGTTCTTCATCAGACAACACTTGAATCGTGACTTACACAGAAAGAGTCAAACTCACACATATTTTTTATTTTCATATATCAATGAAGAACAATGATCTTTAATCTACCAAACATCCTGAAGTCTTTAACATCAACCTGAGCTAATACAGAACATAATGTAGTTCTTGTTTTTATGACAATTAAACCCAAATTCAGATCCAAGAATTGTTTATTTGTTGCCTCTAATGCATTTGATTCCAATCAAAGTGAGAACAGACAACACAAAGGGACTCAACAAACAGAGACTAAGTGTTGTTGTTCTTAAGATCATTGAACAAAAGCAAACCAATTGTAAGGAACATAATTCCCAAATTATCATTGAGTCCAGGAAGTCTTTGCTGTATCTCTTCAATAATTGTTAACAAAAGCATATTAAAAAACAACCTGTAATCAAATTCTATCTCCAGAAAAAGTGCATCTCAACCAGCAAACAAAAGGAAAGTTTAAATATTGAATTATTGTTGCAAAATAAAAAAAAAATTGGAGATACAAGAACTCACTTGTAACTCCACAGTGGTAGCAAGGTCCTTGCTTCCCCATTATCTCTCTCTACTTCTTCTTTTTAATCAAAAAAGTTTCAGTTTTTATGGACTTAACAATGAGAGAACTTTTTAGAAAGAAATTTCAAGTTGATAGATTTTGTTTAATATTGAGCCATAATTGGAATATACAAAACAGGGCTATTAATTATTCAGCAAAAAAAAGTTTTTTTCTGCATAAGAAGAAACTGAAGCCAAGAAACAAATCCCAGAAAAACTTCTGATGAGAAGATTAAACAAGAACAAAAAAAAAATCTAATAAAACTCCAAAAAACAGTTTCCTGATAATTAAAAATCAAACCAAAGGAAGAGAAGTTTTTCAAGAGATAGTTTGTTTTTCTTTCTTTTCTCTTTTTTTGTTTTTCTTTTGGGTTGGTTCCTTGAGCTATCAGTCTAATACAATCCAATAGAAAAGAGAAGGAGAGGCTATTGAGAGAAGAGGAATCTAATAAATGGATGTGAAAAAAGGGAAAGAGAGAGGAACTGTGAGGGTTTTAGAGCGAGAAAGTGTTTGTAAAATGTTTTTTTTATGTCAACATTAATCATCTTTTCTTTTCATTTGTATTATTTTTACTATAAAGTGAATTTTCAGCTTCCAAAATTAAGGTCCCGTTCAACTTAGAAATTGATAAACAAAATTTATAACTAGTTAACAACAATGGGATACATCAGATTATAAAATTGTTGTATCATTTTTGGGTCTATAACTAAAGGTCATTAAAATGAGTAAATGACCATTAGAAGTTTGAGCAAATATTATTGCTTATGTTTAATGATTCCTTCTTTCTTGTTGACTTTTAGACTTTTCTTTCTTCTTTATTTTTCTTGTTGATATTTCCAACGTATACAATAAGTATATTACTTACCATGATAAAAATAAAATGAGGATTTTTTTTTCTGAAATAATTATTGGTTCGATTCCTAAAAGTACCTATTATAAAGTATAGGATTAGAATACACTTAATTTTCGAATTTTTAATTTTGTAATTGTATAAATATAAGTATATAACTCTCTTTTTAATCTCCTTTAAAAAGTTGATGTATAAGTGTATATGCAAATGTTTTTTTTAATCTTTGTTGTCGACAATATGTGAAATTACACGGGAATATACCATATATACTCAAATTTATTAAAAAAACGTAATTTAATATGCAAAAACATTTAGTAAGAGTTTGATTAAATGTGTAATCTGATTTTACACACGGGCGTCATCCACATTGAGTGTAAGTTATATCAAAATAACAAGGTAAGTAGATTATAGATTATAGTTTTTCCTTAACTTAGAAAAGAGTAAACTTAATAATTTTCATTTTGTCAATGAACGAAGAAATAAAAATTTTAATGAAAAAATTGTCCAGAATAAAATTAAGTACCATTTTGCAAAAAAAATACTTATCAAAAATATGTTAACATTTAAGTTTAGACTTTAGTGATTATTGTTTATGATTTAGTGTTAAATGAGTGAGATTGAGTTTCTAATTTTTTTATAAATATTTTAAAAAAATAATTAAATCTATTTTTATCAAAAAATTAAGATATTTTTGAAAATAATCATTTATTAAAAATAATTTTACAAAATAATATTAAAGTTGTGGTATAAATAAAATTACTTTTTTTTATTGCGTATTCTTATGAACTTATTCTTATTCATGTGTATGATGGCACATACTGGTAAAAAAAAAAAATATTTTCCTAACAACAACAGAAGACCAAACTAATTGATCTATATTTTTTTGCTCATATAAAAAAAAAAGACAAAAGAATGAAGAAAGAAAGGGCATGTAAAGTCACCGTCCATCATGACGATCATGGACACAACTCCTCCTCTCTCCACCATTTGATCTAGATAAAGAAATTCAAAACATGGGTCCCACTTTCTATTTTGTTTTGCTTTGCTTTGATGCTTGTGAATGTGATTAGGGAACTAATGCGGGAATAACACCATATGTAATGCGTGTTTTCATTATAAATTATTCAGAAGTTTTTTATATGATATGGCATGTATTGAATCTCAGATTTGCTTGTTTCTTTTTTTTGGTTTCATAGTTACTTATATACCAATAAATAATCACAAATCAGCGCAAAGTAATAATAAGAATTATGAAGTTACAGAAACTGAATATTAATTACGAATGAGATTTTAGAAAGAAGAAAGTAGAACCGTGTTTGTTTACTGTAATGCGAGTACTAAAAATGAGAATGATGAATTTACAAGACTCATAGATTAGTTACCGATACGGCTGGGCATTTTAGAAAGAAGCAAAGTAAATAGTAAAATCCATATCCGTTAAAAACGAAACAAATCACAAATACTATAAAAATTTAGAGTTGGATATCCGATCCGCTCTGACTATTATAAAAATTGATGTATTATATATAATTAAATATATAGTTTTAAATGTATAATTTTATATAAAATTTAACATATGATTTATCATAAATGTATCAAATTAAAAAGGAATATTAAATGTTTATAAAATTATAATTTTTCTAAAATTATGTGTTTTATTAGAAAATGTGATTATTTTTAAAAATTTATGAAGCATATAATTTAACTAGTTTTTTTATTTTGTATTATGTTAAATATAGTTATGGAAAACAATTTCGTATTATTTTTTAGATTTACTTTGTATTAAACAAAATGCATGAGATATCCGTAAATATTCGTAAATATCCGAAATTTTTTCGGGTATCCAAAAAGCCGAATATCCGTAATTCTCCGAATCAAATCAAATAAAAAAATTGATATCTGTAAAATACAAAACAAATCACAAATACTGAAAGTTACAGTGTTATTCGATCCGTCCTCATTCTTAGTTACGAATACAAAAACAAAACAACATGTGTAAGAGAACCAATAGGAGGAGATGGATGAGTAGTCTTACAAAATTAACCAAAAAAAAATAGTGTAACCAGAAATTCAGATGCCAATCACATCTCTAGATGGTAATATGTGTAAGCAAAGTGATCGGACGGCTGAGAAAATGGCGATGAGTGCGATAAGAGGTGAAAGACAAAAAGGTCATGCCTCAGTCGTGCTTTCAAGTTTCAACCCCCCATTTTCATTTTCGTTTTGCCTTTCTTTCTTTTTTTTCCATACGCTAATAAAACGGATACGGCAACAATGTCCATTTGTGTAATAATCGGTTGCTATAACAACATTATTATTGGAAAGTTTTCTTTAACCAAAATTATAAATTATACTAATAACATAATTGGTTTTACATTTAAATATTAAATAAAAGAAATTTGGAGCCCTAAATAATTTCTGTTTCAAGATTTTCTAAAAAAAAATCTCGAATTAGAAACAACTATTATTCTTTTTCCCTTTTCTCAATTATTGTTCTTTCTCTTCTTTCTTTTTCAGTTTTCTTTTTATGAATATGTTTTAGTAAAATACTCAACGTTTTTAATTTAAAGCATTTTCTATAGAGTCAAATGCATATTGAATTCCTAAGGCTAATTCTCACACAAAACTAGGAAACGTAAGTGGGCTAAAATGTCCACATTAGCACCATTTTCAACCATCTAACAAGAGCATACATAGAGTTTGATTCCACCGAGTGTGGTGAACAAGCGCAACCATACGATGGAAAAATATAAAATTTATACTCCCTCCGTTTTATTATAAGTGTCACTTTAGGTTTTTGCACACGGATTAAGAAAATAATTAATTTTGCATATTTTTTATATAAAAACACAATTACCTATACATCTAACCCTATTTCAACCAATAGAAAAATAAACTGCAATATAAAATTAATAAATTTTGCATCGAAAGTCGAAAACGACACTTATTTTGTAACAAAAAAATTTTCTAAAACGACACTTAATAAAAACGAAGGGAGTATCAAACATCACCAAGTAACATTTTCTTGAACACCTGTTAATCACACACTTTTTAAACCTTTACTACTATCTAGACACTAAACATAACTATGCAAATTCATTTTACAGCAAGAAGTTTAAAGCTAGTACTTGGGAAAAAAATAACTTTAAAGTATTTAACATAGTGTAGAAACTAATAAAAAGCATTTGGAGAGAGAACCACTATGCGCTATGGCCTAAGAGCATGGCTAACGGTAAGAAACTCAAGTTGAATATCTAAACCATAAGTTATTATTATTTTGTTTACTTTGTCAACTAAATAAAATTAGTTAAAAAGTAGAAAATGTAACCAATGAAAAATGATATGAGTAAATGAGGTTCTAGAGAGATCTGAAAAGTTTTCAAAACAAATATTTTGTTTAGTATCTCATTTGCTTTTTCCTTTTTTTGTATAATAATAATAACTAGATACTAATGCTCATCCTTCAATAGAGATGTTCTAAGTTCTTCAACAACACATAAAAAGTGGAAAATTTGATGTTTGTTATTAGAGCCATTAAAGGTAACTAAACCCACCAAGGCAATACCCTTCAAACATGAATAAAACCCACACATGAATGTTCCCATCGTTGTTTCAGTAGAGTCTTTAGTGGCATGTTTCAGACCACCATAGCTCCTCTCTTCTCAAAAATCTATACATCCCTTATCAGTATATGGACAGCTATCTCTCGTATGCAACACGATCAGAACATGCAACCGACCAATCCAAAAACTAGTGAGAACTCTACCAATATTCTAGAGGATATTGAGGTAAGGTCCCAAAAGTAGACTCAAGAAGAGCATATTCGCCTCATAAACGCCAGTTTTGCATAAACCAGAGAAATAAATGCAAGTCTCTTCGTCCAAACTTTTGTAAATACTCTCTTCACTAGACGAATCAAATCATCACTGGAAACAAACAACCAAGGATACCAACATTAACAAAGAAGTTAAGCAAAATAAAAAGTATAAACAAAGAACACTGTAAATTTTCCACAAATGAACATAAAATCAAGAACAGTGAGCAAAATCGGCTCATGAACAAGTTTCATTGTGGATATTCTTTTGTATATATCCCATCTCTCTCACTGCCTTTCTCTCAACTTAATTGTCAGTGTCTTGTCTACTTTAGCACACCCAATGATCATGAGCACTTTCCTGCAAAACAAAAAGTAAAGACTTTAGTTTGTACTTACTGCAACAGAACCCCATATGATGGGGCTTTTGATCATATGATTTATACTGCAACACTTTAAAAGTTAATGTTGAATTGTTATAAACATTTAAGAAAATTTTCTCTTCTTCTAGTCTATCTTCCTAAGACACTAGACTAGTCTTACAAGCAAGCTTTCTCTTAGACATCAACCACATCAATAACTCCTAACAGTTCTATCTTAACAACTTAACTTAGTTAGCTTTTAACCAAACTAACTAGTTACTTTTATTCTTCTTGTTGTAACTTCTAGATACACACCTCAAGTCTTCTTTGACTTCCTTTCTCCATGTGCATCAAGTTTCTCCATCTTCTTCTTTTTCTTATTCCTTTGTTTCTTGTGCTACACGCTTCTTCTTCTTCTCACAGATTCTTCTTTCTTCTTTGTAGCTTCTTCTCAGCTACTTTTCTTTGTTGTTCTTCTTCTTTTGGAAAATTTAATCAAGGTTGAATCTCATCATCACTTCTAGATAGTATGATTCAACCACATCTTCACATGAAACACACATATTCTACTCATCACCTCTGCATAATAATGTTGTCTTATGTTTTCAGAACTTTTCCTTGTCTGGATCAATGTTTGTCTTCTCTCTCCAATGTTGTTCCAAGTGCCTTCTCTAGTATGTTGTTGATCAGTCTTACCAAAACCACTACTTGGAGTCTTCTCTACCATGTGATTCATTTAGTTTGCCTCTTCCATATGTTTTTTTCTCCCTTGTCATTGCGTACTTGTGAGTTGACAATGTAGATTGTTGTTGCGGATATCAGTTGAGTTTCTCTATGTCCAAATTGTTCATTTTTTCCTGTTGAAAAGACCTACCAAAAAACTAAAGGATAAAAATAGACATTAGTTTGTACTCATTGTGTAATAAAAGTTGAGAAATCAATGCTGAGTAATTGAGAAATTGCATCCTGAGAAGATACAAAGTTTGACTAGAGCATCGAACAATTTGGGGTCGACTAGCTATTTCTCCACGAGAACTATCATATAGCATCAGTTCCCTATCAAACTATGACATAATGTCAAATCTCCATGATTTGAAAGTTATAAACTTATTTCTCCACGAATTAATTTCGAATGTATTTCTCCCCAAATCGATACTTCGAAACTTAATTACCCATAGACCATGGTTTTGATTGGTTTATTATTAACCAAATAATTTAAATCGGCTAAACCAAACCAAAATTCATTTTAAACAACTTTTATTTAAGAATATTGTTTTTCTTTTTGTTGAAACTTTAAAATACAGATTTTTTTTTTTAATTTCAAGGAAGTTTTAGGATTATATTTTTGTGTTTTCTTAAATTTAAAAGAAAAAAATTACTTCAAGATTTCATTTTATAAAGTTTAATAAAATCACAATGAACAAATAAGCTTGTTAAATTTGTATTTGTTTTTTAAAATTTGTAAGAAAAAATCAATTTTTGATAAAAATATATGTCAAATTCAACAAAACATAGATTTTGACATATACTTTTATCAAAATTTATTTTTTTCTTTCAAATATCAAAAAATACAATAATTTAATAGCTTATTTTTTCACTGTGATTTTAATAAATTTTGTAAACATAAAATCTTGATGTAATTTTTATTTTAAAATTTTAAAATACGCAAAATATAAAAAGAAATTAGGAAAGCTTTTTTGAATTTAAAAAATCTATGTTTTGAAATTTCAACAAGAAAAGAAACAATATTCTTTAATAAAAATTGTTTAAAATGAGTTTTGGCTTGGTTTAGCCGGTTTAAACTATTTGGTTAACAATAAACCAATTAAAACCATGGTCTATGGGTAATTAAGTTTCGAAATATCGGTTCGGGGAAAGATACATTCAAAATTGCTAATTCGTGGAGAAATAAGTTTATAACTTTCAAGCCGTGGAGATTTGATACTAGGTCATAGTTTGATGGGATCTGATGCTATATGATAGTTCTCGTGGGGAAATAGCTCGTCGACCCAACAATTTGTGATAGAAAATATACTGACATGCAGCTGATCTATCAGTTGTTGTGACTGTTTATTCTTAATATCTGAAGAGATTGACCCTTTCACTTTGGTTGACATATGATTCTAGAGATTAAGATGATGCAAGAATCCTTGAGAGGTCCAAGAAACTTTTCACCAGTAGCAGTTATTTCCATAAGCGCTGCCTTACGGGTTGTCCAGTCTTTATTTTTAAGTGCATCTTGAAAGCACATTCATTGCTGAGAAAAGCACACTCTTTGTTGTTGCCTGGATTAGATTCAATGTCCCCACTTTTCCTTAACATCTAGAGCAAACATGAGATTAGTAAGCAAATAAATCTTACCATGATGCGAGTTATTTAAAAAGCTTCACAGTTCTTATAAGCATCGTTGTATAATTGCAACTGGAGCTTCAGGGATAGGGAGACGCACTATCAATAACTCTCACCAAGCACAACGCTGCACCTGACTGCACTGCACATACATATTCTGATCACCAATCGCTTCGGAAAGCGGTTTCACCAAGGAAACATAAAAGCACCATAGCTTTGGTAATATGTTTTAGTAGTTAACACTGTTTTGTGATTATTCATCATCCAATTTTCTCTTTTTGAAAAAGGCTTTAAAAAAAACGTTTACAAAATAAGGCTATAAAGTCTTTTAATGAGATAAAGCTTGCATGCAACACTCTTCATGATAGGATAGAGCTCATACATAAGAACACACTTAAGCCAAAGCTTGTATAACCAACAAAGAAATGTAAAAGAAGTAGCTAGTGAGAAGAACCATGACCACACCAGCCATGTTTACATTTTCTTTGTAAAGTCTTCTATTCCAAGTCTTGTAGGAGCATTTGTCTCCTTCCCATTCCTTGTCAAGCTAAAGGAACTCATTCTCTCTGTTTCAACTTCATCCACACCTCTTAGCATATTGAAAGAAGAAGGACTCTCAAATACATTGGCTTGATATGTTGTGGTTAAGGGATCAACAGTTTGCTATCATTATTCAATTGATGACATAATAAATATAGAATAATCATAAATGATGATTCTTTGTTAAATATACAACAAAAATGATACTATTTACAAAGATTAAAATAATATTAGTATGTATAAGAAAATTATTCATAATAGTCTACTAGTTGTTTATATGCATTGAATCATTAATATAATATTAAAAAGATAACAATTTTACATTTTCTAAAAACATTTAAAATATATGATTAATTTTCGATATAAAGATAAAGTAAAAAAAGTTTTTAATAGAAAATGAAAGAAAAATATTTAACAAAAACTTCAATAACTAAACAATTTCAATTTACACATTTAGTCAGTTATGTTGTAATTTACACATCTCTTCGTCAAAACGACTTATCTCATCCTATATATAACAAATAATTGGTTCAAAGTTTACATGATCACATATGCCAACTTACCAATTATATATATAAAGTAATATGTTTCTTAAGTCTTAACTTCTAACAAATATTATGTATTAGTGTTGTTGCATGAAACTGTTTGAGTATAATTAAAATATAACCTATCTACTTTTCATTGCTTATATCTGTCAAAAATCATGAATGATTCATCATAACACGTGAGTTTAATAGATAAAATTGGCTACATATATTTTTGATGATAACCTTCTTGACTTTATTGTCAAGAGATCATAACTCATGTTTTTTTTACCAAAAAATACAATGCACAATTTTTACTCTTTATGATCTTATATGGTGATATGACTCATTTTTGAGATATATTTCGAAACAACAGAAACAAAAACACCAAATCAGTCCTAACATGACTCGTAACACCAACAACAACACCGAACCAGAAAGAGATGTAAGTTTTTTTTTGCAAGATGACATGAAACGAGTCCATATTCCACCGCTTGAATTAATGAATATAATACTTGTTTCGGTCAAAAGAGTGGTTACTGCAATGTACATGCAATAATATACTATACTCGGATGCAATACTTAGCTACTTTTTCTTCTTTAGTCCATATGATACTTGTTAGTTGTTAAAAACAAGCTATTTGAACAAGCAATAGACAAATAAAAAGATCTGATTGATAAGACAACTAGTGCAAACCGTTTTGAATCATATCACTATTACCATGAGACTTATTCACTTCCTCTCTTTTTCTTCTTTCCTTTTCTTCTCATCCTTATCCTTATTTGAAAGAAATTGTGACTGCACAAAAAATGAGAAAACATGTTGTTTATTATGGCTCTAGATTTTTGAGATATATTCCGAAACAACAAAATATCGAACCAGTCTTAACATGACTTGAAAAGCAATATCGAAATAATCCAACTCATAAAACATCTCTCATCTTAAATTATTATATTCTCGATTGGCGGAGCCATCACTTCACCACATTAGAGAAGAATGTGAGTAAGTAATTGACATGGTCCAAATCACTAGCTTTATCAACCACTTTGCAAGGCAAAATCGATTATCTTGTTTTCTTGAAAGTTTATATCACATCCACATTTTCTTAAACTGTCTTGCAACATCAAATGACTTGTCTTAGGTTTCATATTCTTATATTTAACAAAGTCTTGGAAAAACTCAGGTACATTCTTCCTCTGATTAGCTAGTTTTAACATTTTTAATCATACTAAGTTCTAAGAATTATTTGCTTTTGACTTTGTAGCTCTATGTTTATGTGTGATGATAGTCACTGCATTCTTTAAAGACACATCAACATGAATACTCATGTAACTAGTCTTTGATTTAGACACAAGGTGCTTAGTTATTGTTTAGAAGTGTTTAGTACCAAATGCATTTTTGTCCTTCGAATCATTTACTAACTATTGTTCATCTAAATAACTACATTAGTTGGAGGAGCACTTTCATTTTCATGCCTACATGCAACAACATGAGCTTTAAAAATGAGAAATTTAAATTATCTCATCGCCATAGTCATTTATGGGATCACTATTTTCATATGACTCAAGCTCGCTCTAAGGTTTATTGGAGGAGAATCCTTCCTCAACAGTCAGGAATACTATTGCTCTAGCTATTTGTTTTGATAGGTTGATAATTTTTTTTGATATTTCTGTCTTATGTTGGCCCGACTAAGTGTCCTAAAGCAAATTATTGTGCTTAAAAGAAGTTATTAAATGGTGGCCTTTCATTTTGATATTTCAACAAAATTAATGATAGATAAACAATTAATTAAGTACAATTTCACCTTATTTCTTTCTCTCATGTTTTTTTGTTTGACATTTGTTTCAAAATAGAACTATAACTATATAAAAAATAAAAGTTAAAAAATATAACAATAATAAGCAAATAGAAAGAAGAGTTCATGAAAAATATATGTAAAGAACACCATCATAATTGATAAAAAAAAAGAGCTAGAGAAGAAAATTATCCTCTTATATATTAATTGAGAAGTCACTTAAGTGAATTATTTACACATGTCATTCATAGATGAATTGTTAGATTAATTATTATAATTTGATTGGTCGATGAGTTTTTATTTTTTTTATATTTAATTCAATTATGAAAAAAGAAAATATCCATAAACCTACTTATAGCAGTTAACAAAAAATACAAACAATATTATGAATAAAATATATCCCTAAATTAATAACAAATTTATGGTCAAATATATCCAATAACAAAAATTAACTTGAAACATCAGATTTAAAAAGAAGCATTCATATATTTTACCTCTTTTGTATATTCAAAATTTAGAGTCATATTATATCATTTTAAACATAAAATGCAAATTTAAATATATTTGAAGATTTCTTATTATAGGAAATATAATCAAATACATATTTATCTTACATCATTTTTAAATGACTAATATTATTGTTAACCAATATATTTAAATTTCTATAACTGAAACATTTTATATCATTTTACGTAACAAAATAAAAATAAACTTATAAACATTTAGTGGAATTTTTTATGATTTAAAATTAAAAAAATTAACATATAAAATGAAACTTATAATTATCATATTAAATATTATTAGTGTTACTATTAAATGTGTATTAGTGTATAAACTATTAGGAGTTGAATCTTACATAAAAAGATTACTGAAATTTTCATTTAAATTAATGAAAATCAGACATATATTTATTTAAAATGCTTATGAATTTAGTTTTTTTTTAATAATCATGTAAACTTAACCTACAAACCATATCAACTATATATATGTGTGTGTGTGGTGTATCTAAATTAATTAATCCATGTTATTTTACTGATTATTTTTATTTTTAATGTCTATGAACTCTTTATTAACCAAAATTATTAAGTTATTTATTTCAAAATTTTGGTATATTGACGTTCTATAGCCCACGTGGTCAGAGAATATATCCAAGCAACATTAGCCAAAAGAAACTGTAATTTCAAAAATTATAAACACATACATATTACTCACTCCGTTTCATATTAAGTGCCGTTTTAGAGAAATTTTTTTGTTACAAAATAAGTGTCGTTTTTGACTTTCGATGAAAAATTTATTAACTTTATACTGCAATTTATTTTTCTATTGGTTAAAATATGGTTAAGTATATAGGTAATTGTGTTTTTATATAGAAAATATGTAAAATTAATTGTTTTCTTAATTCATGTGCAAAAAGTTAAAATGACACTTATAATGAAACAAAAGGAGTATTTTTTTAGCAAATATTATAATGATGTGTAAAGGTCATGTAAAGTTAATTGAATGATATTTAGAAACCAAAATTTTTAACACTATGTAAAATATAAATTTAATCACACTTTTATTGGTTTCTTAGATCATCCCTAACGAGGGAGTCTAGTTCGGGAGTTCTTAAATATGTGTACGTATATATTAATTAAAGCATATATTAATTAGTTTACTATGGTTATCGATAGAAAATTAATAAAATAATAAAAATTTATACTTATATTTTTAAAATCATAAGTATAAACTATATAAAACATTAAAAATCTGTTTATCTTTAAATATTTGGAATATAAATTCACATTCAATTTTTAAAATATAAATTATAGCTTGTGGGTAGCATAAAAATATTATATTATGTTAACATTTTAGAACTGTTTGTTACAAATATCATGCCTCACGTTGGATATGTCTTCATGCATGCTCTATATTTCCAAACACTGTAGTACCACTTTCTTGCGCAAGCACAGAAGCCAAACTTCTTTCATCTTCGTCACACTTTTGGGACTCCTCATAAGCCCTCTTGACTCTGTAACCAAAAACAAGAACATCAACAAAACACAAAAGATTGATCACAGAATTTTAAGTCCTCTTAACACTGACCTGACTTTAACTGAGTTTGTTTTTCACATCTTCTCTTAATGGTCACAATAGTTTTAGGTACATTTGGGTTTAAGCTTCTTGAAGTTGTAGTAACAGAAACTCCGGTCCCCTTTTCACGTTCCTGCATCAACACATCCATGAAACTAATGGCCAAAAGTTATTACAATGTGAGTGTGACAATGAGAGTAAGTACGCCGAACCTTTATAGCTTTCCACCAAACGAGATTTGTTAGAATCAGACAATGCAAGCTTCTTAAAAGCCCTTATGTCTTCTAGTTTTGCCCCTGAGAAAGAAGGCATCTCAAAGACACCATCTCCAATAAATTTCTGAAACAAAGAGAAGTTTTCTTGGAACTCAGCACTTTCAAACATCATTCTGAGGCTGCAAAAGTAAAACATAAGAGATTAAAACCTATCAGGAAGGTTATCAGAGTCAATCTGAGGAAGTAGTTTCTTCTGTTCTTCCTGTGAATTGTTCTGTGAACTCCACAAAGTTGAATACATCCTGTAATAAAGTATCATTTCATTGAACTGAGTCACTTGAAACTTACCTTCAAGTCTATATTACAGAGCGGTGAACCATGACTCCCAAGGACATGCACTCCTCCAGTTCTGTCAACAATATAAGGAACAGTTGTGTTCCAAGCATTAGACTGAGATGGACATGTTAGCTCACTCCCATCTGCATTGCTAAACTGTGCACAGCTCTCGCTGTTTGATATAGCTGAACCGGAACTTGATCTGTTACTACTATCCTCCTCTATCAAGGCCTTCTTGAAACCATAATTGAAATCTAAAACCTGTCTTTTAATGGTCATGTTTTCTTGAATTGCTTTCCTCTTGAGCATCTTGGTTTCTGTGTTCTTGTTATTTACAGAGATGCTCTTCATTCTTTGATACCTCTGATAATCTTGGTTCTCTTCACCATCAGCACGAGCGTGAAGTGGAGCGTGGTTCACAAGTGTTCCCTTTGTTCTCCAACGTGATCCACACGCATTGCACAGAACTGGCTTCTCTGGTGGCCCATTTAGCCACATAGGTGTTCTTGTTCAGTGGAAGAACAAAATGTCACAAAATTTGCAAATTGGAGATTTGAAACTAAGACTTAACATAATCTAGTTCTTAGTCACACACCACTTCAACTGTGACATACACATCAAAATTCAAACTCCAAAGCAATCACACAGCATATTTTTATTTGAAATTAAGATACAACATAAGAATTCTTAATCAGACAACACTTGAGTCTACCAAAACATCCTGAAGTCTTTAACACCAACCAAAGCTAATCCAGTGCAAAATCTACTTCTTGTTTTTCCACAACAATGAAAAGACTTGTAAACATAAATTCAAGATCTCAGAATCGTGTAATTGTTACCAAATGCATTGATTCCAATCAAAGATGAGAGCAAACAACACAAGGGACTCACAAACAGAGACCAAGTGTTAGTTCTTAAGATCATTGAACAAAAGCAAAACAATTGTATATTTTGTTAAAGGAGCATAATTGACAAATGATCATTTATGTTCTTGAGGTCCAGGAAGTCTTTCCTGTATATCTCTTCAATGATTGTTACATTTTGTTAACAAAAGCATATCAAAACAACCTGTAATCAAATCATATTCCCCATAAAAAGGCATCTCAACTAGCAAATAAAAGAAAATGAAAGAATACCTTAAAATAAACCTAAAATTATTTAATTGGGTTTTGAAAGTGATGTTTAACATTAAAAAAATATAAAAATATTACAATTTTCAAAATAAAAAATCTTTTTTGGTCATTTTTTCTTTGAAATTTATTTTTGTAACAAAAACTTTAAAAAGTTTATTTAAAAGATTTGTCCACTAAGTGCATAAGTATTATTTTTTTGAATGGATGTAAAATTATAATATTGAATTATTGATACAGAATATTTTTCATAATCAAATCAAAACTGAAAATACAAGAACTCACTTGTAACTCCACAGTGGAAGCAAGGTCCTTGCCTTTGTAGGAAACAGAAGGTTTCACTATTACTTTTCACTAAATGAAATTACTCTAGTAATAAATATTGACTTATTTTACTAACTGTTCCAAGTCGTACCACGTGTCTCTATCGTCTCTCTCTCGCTGGCTGACAAATAACCACACTACCGGAGAACCTAATTTTATTTATTCCCGTTTTACCCTTCCTTATTTTTTATTTTTTTCTTATCTAAATAAAATCAGAGCAAGAACAAAAAAAACAATGTATGTACGTACCAACAAGAGACTAACGAGAAGCTCCGTTTCAGAATCTTCCTCCTGGAGCTTGAACCATCCTCTTGAGATTAGACCATGTATAAGGAGAGGGGAACGGCTGGATCCAAGTCGGAGGTCGTCGATCGGAAACGGATAAACGAGGTTCACGATCATCGAGCCGTCAATGGAAAGGGCAAGGCATCATCGAACTCAGGGAAGCAGTCGCATGACCACCACAGCAACAAAGATTCACGCTCTGCTCCTCTCTCCAAGACTATTATCTCCGACGACGGTGAGATTCGTTCTTTTGTTGCCTCTCTATCGTAATTGATTCGATTCGAATCCCTACCTAGGGTTTGCTCCGATTCATGTTTTGTATATAAAGTTAGAAACTTTATCCTTAGACACAGCTGTAGATGTATATAAAGCTAGAAACTTTATCATTAGAGACAGCGTTTGTTTCTGATTTGAGAAAGTTTTGTAAGAGTGATCCTGATGGGTATGTTAGCTTCAGATGTGTCGGAGACAGACATCGAAGAATCAGAGGTTAGTGGTTCTGAGGGAGACGACACCTCGTGGATATCTTGGTTCTGTAACTTACGTGGGAACGAGTTCTTCTGCGAAGTTGATGATGATTACATCCAGGATGACTTTAACTTGTGTGGACTCAGCCATCAAGTTCCTTACTACGACTATGCACTTGATTTGATTCTGGATGTAGAGTCTTCTCATGGTAAGTCTTACGCTCTTAGTATGTGTTTTCATGGCGTTCGCCTTTTGTTTTTCAGTTTTTTTTTTTATAATTTGGGATTGACGGGTAACAGGTGAGATGTTTACAGAGGAACAGAACGAGTTGATCGAGTCAGCTGCAGAGATGCTGTATGGAATGATTCATGCTCGTTACATATTGACTAGCAAAGGGTTGGCTTCTATGGTAAATAAACTTTTGTTTTACTCAAGTTGCATACTTAAGACAATCCTATTAGAACTTATGTACTAAGTGTTGGAGGTCCTTGCCAATGACTTTGCAGTTAGACAAGTACAAAAACTATGACTTTGGAAGATGCCCAAGAGTTTATTGCTGTGGGCAACCTTGTTTACCGGTTGGCCAATCTGATATCCCTAGAGCAAGCACCGTAAAGATATATTGCCCCAAATGTGAAGATGTCTATTACCCACGATCTAAATACCAGGGAAGTATCCTTTTTTTTAGTTCACTTGCTCCTCACTTATTAGTTATATATGCATGCTTTATGAAGAGTCTAGTTTTCCTGTGTGTTTTCATTACATATTCATATATATTCAGCTGTGTTATAGCTGCAATCTTTGTGTTGTTGGTCTTTAACATGAAAAACAAAAACAGACATAGATGGAGCATACTTTGGGACAACGTTTCCACATATGTTTCTGATGACGTATGGACATCTGAAACCGCAAAAGGCATCGCAAAGCTACGTTCCAAGAGTGTTTGGGTTTAAGTTACACAAGCCGTGAAGGAAAGAAGAAGAAGAAGAAGAAGAAGAAGAGATCCAGATGCATGGGTTTCGAGAGTAAACAAAAATGATGAAGAAGCATATTTGTATCACGAAGGTGGAATTAGTTTCTCTTTTTTTGGGTAGGTTTAGAATAACATTAGCAGCAGCCACATTAAAATTGTAATACTTACCTTTTATTGTTGTTACTAGTGGTTGGCTCGCGCTTCGCGCGAGATATTGTTCATGTGGAGAGTGATTTTAAAAGTTGGTTAAAACTTATAAGGTTATGTTTATTTATGTGTATGATATTATATAATGCTGGATTATTTTGGTTAGTCGTTGTAGATGTGTAGTTGTCATTAACACATCTTGTAATTGTATTTATGGTTTGAATGAACATGGTGTGATTTAGGCTTGAGTTATTTGTATTTGGTTGATTGAGTTTATTGGTGTTTGTCTTTGTGAAACCATCTATCATTTTAACTGTGTGTATTTTTAGAGAGAGTTTCATTGCGTAATGTTGAGGTTTAATGGTGTATAATCTTAAGAGTTTATTGAAACAGAGAAACAATTTATTTCTGACTTTAAATTTATGTATGGGAAACTTTTAATGGTTGAAACAAATTAATGCAAGTATTGCTGGTATAAATACTCCACAATGGTTTTTAAATTGAGGCTCCTTAAAGTGTACCTCTTCCGCCCTGCACGGTAAGCCTGTGGTCGGACAGTGATCTTGGAGCACCGTCGATTCATGAATTGTCCATGTCTATGAACTGTCTAGAGAAGTTAATAAATGTGGCTGAAGTCACAAGAGTACCGGTTTTCAAAGAAGATGGAGATAAATGTCTTTGGTTTTTGAGAAAATGATGTATACAAAAGTGTATAAATAAGATGTATTTTGACTACAATGTTACTATGTTAGTGTTCGTTTGTTGAGAGTCGTTTCCGTACATGATATCAAAACTGTCCCGTCTAAAATGCTACGATAGAGGAGCTTCTTGCTTTTCTATGTCTGTTTAGAAAGGGTTTCCTATATAATGGGACGTTTGTATATTATTTTTTTGGTCAAATAACGGGTCGTCAGTATATAATGAGAAAATGTTAGAAATTTGACTCTCTGGTGCAGTCTTTAGTTACAATGAGTACCTTAGTTATTAGTAACATTGTGAACTTGGTAAAGATGTAAAGAACCAACCTCTCGTGTAGTTAAAATGAGTGTTTACATTTTCATGGACTTCTAATGAACATATGTGGTAGGACGTTAAATAGCTTTATATATGAGTTGGAATATATCACTGCACAACAATGAAGGATGGGTAAATTTCTGTTTTTTTTTCTCTTATGAGACAAGAGATAGATGACTTGGAAAATTAATCATTCTCATTAGTTTTGTAGAACATTGTCGTTTTCTATTAGTAAGTTGACCAAAAGTAGTAAATAAACAAATAAAAAAGTTTTGAATAAGTTCAAAGTATGACTTAATTTTGCGAACTATTTGAAAACATAGCAAATGATATCAAGGCTTGCAACTAAATTGTAGGGTCATAATCTTAGAAACTTAAGAAGTTAAGAATTTTGTGTCTTCTAGACACCTTCACACTTTGAAGAACTTGAGGAGCAATTACCATCAGTGTCGCACAACTTGTGGTGAATAATGTGTGTCATGTTTGAGTAGGCGTTTATGATGAAAATCTAAAAACTATTATTTGCCACATGTATGGTTGCCTTCCCAGGTGGGTTTAGGAGGAGCCACATGTTCATTGCTTTGAAATTGAGTTTATCTGTCACAGAGTGAAAATATGCTTGAATGAATCCTGAGAAAAAAATAAAGTTCAATAAACAAATCCACTTTAAATGTCAACTATGCAAACATTGAGACCTGAGCATGAATCAACTGATAAGAGATGATCGTTTCACCTTGGCATTTAATATGGTTGAGTTAACAACCACTCAGACAGCTGTTACATTGTTAGAAAAGAGGCATTCAACGATCATGGTGGCTAAGAAGATAATAATCAATGGTAAAGTGCATTGGGAAGCAGTAAATAGGAGCTGGATTTTTTTTTTACCGCTAACCGAGCCATAAAAGTACCTAGCTTCATAAGCAGTTTGAAGCATTGCTTTCAGCTTTCCAATAACCCACTTGCAGTCATATACTGCATCTTAGCCTTAGACAAGATTTGACCCATGGCTCTAAGTTTATCATGTGCACTATATTAAACGTAATTAACAAAGAACGTTACGAACATTGAACATGAGGCTAGTAGTAGAAACTGTCATTGGGATAATAACAAAAGGAAATAAAGCTTTTACCTTGGATGAAGATCTGCATCAGATGTTTATTGTTGGATGTCCTTAATTCGGACTTAGAGTTTTTTTTGTGAAGTCATTCTTCTTGTTTTTCCATATTTTCGATACCACTATAGATTCTAGCTATAATTAACTGATCCTTCATCAAGTGTATATTTAAATCAGAGATGACGTTCACATTTTCTCTTCTCCAAAAATTGTATTTTCCAAGAAGTGTATAATCAACAAATTTGAGCGTTCGCCGTTTGATAGCCGCATTTTAGAGTTTCAAAATAGTGTCATCATTTTGCAGGATTAACAGCAGATTCTGGATACATTCAAACTATATTAGGGAAATGGGAGAAATTATATATAATAACACAGACCTAGGAACTCAGTGTTTGTGTTAGCCACCTGAAGCTCTCAATAAGAATTTGATGAACACCATGTTAAGCTTGACGGATCTGGTTAGCTCAGTGAAACGAATTGCTACGGTTAGAAACGAAGGAGTTTGCCATTCTAATATCTGAAAATTTAAGAATCATTATGACTGAAAGGAATGAACTGATGAATTTCACAGAATAAACTCATATATTTATAGTTGTGAGTTTACACAATGGAAGCTAAGAGGGCATATTGAATGAGACATCGTGGGATGAGTGGGGAAAGCGATGAGAGAGTTAATGAGGATGATTAAATGTAACCGATTTCTGCAACGGTGCTTGATTTTTTTGAAGGCGAGAAGAACTCCAATCGATTAGACACATTATGAATTCATACTGAGGTTGGTCAGTATTAATCGTAATCCCTGACACATTCAGATTTTTATAGGAAGTAAACTGCACAGGAGGTGAAAAGGTGAAGCTACTCGCAACATATACTTTGACGGAGTTTTAGTGAAGAAGACAATACATATGGGTTTGTGTTAATAATATAGAAAGTCCAACTTACCAATCTTGTGTGGCTCGACAAGTTAATTAGAAAAGAACCGAAGGCCCATGAATAATCCATCGAATAACCAAAGGGGAAGAGCATTTTAGGATGCCACGTGGAAGTTTTTGCCCTATGCTAAATGATGAGGTGGAGGGCTGTGGAGAGAGACAAGTCTATTTTATTGTAATAGATAATTTTCGTTTTTCCAGTTACTTAAATGACTCAGATTTATAAGCTGCTGGTCATGTATGTGGTATTAATAGTATGTCCGAAGGTTCTAAAAATCGGTTTAGGTATTCGATCATATCCGAAATGATTTTTCTAAAATCTGATTTATACGATTTAAGTCGATTTATATTATTTAGAATCAGTTAAAATTGATTTAAATTAATTTAAATATGTTAATTAAGCAATAATGTTAGTACATATTCATAAATTTATTAATTTCTTTTATTTTACATATCTAATTTTAATAATTTATCATAATAATTTTATATTTTTATTTAAAAATTAAATATTTCATATAAATATTAAATATATTCAATAATCGTTATCGCCTAGATCTCACCTAGATTTCGAGTAATCTGCCTAGTCGCTAATCCTCTATTAAACGCTAGATTACCGCCTAACAATTTCTTGTAGGTCCAAAAGTCTGCAATTTTATCTTTTCATATAACATTCCAAAATACATTGATATAAATAAAAAAGGAAGACAAAGTAACTACCCATTAGTCCATTACTATCAGACGTCATTAGTGGAAGGCGACAATTATAATACCACGCTTTCTTACTCAAAACCATTGGTTTACTTGGGTTAACTCTCATCAGATATCAGCTCAACATTAGTTCCATTGAGCCCAAATTTAAACCCAAGAAGAGATGGGCCAAGCCCTTGTCGCTTTCTCTGACCAGTGAAGAAGAAAGCTTTCTCAAATTTGTGTTCCTGCGAGAGCGAGCATAGATCACGTCTCTCTCTATCTCTCAAGAAGATGGCCTTTTGATTGATTTCTTGAATCTTGGTTCGGAATAATGCCATCTGGCTCGAGAGCTTTGTTTGCCTTAATTTCACGTCGAAACGCGATCAGGAGTCCGATCACTCGTACCGGGATCGCCAGGAGAAGTTACACATGTAATCAATTAGGGTCTCTTTGCGGCGTCGAGAGATGGTACTACTCTTCCTCCAATGGTGATGCTAGAAGAGTAGTCTCTGGGAGCGTATTACAGAGACGGCATTTTCTGGGTTGCGGAGATGGGGAAGAAGGTGGTGGTGGTGAGCTATCCAAGATCTACCAAGAGCGTCGTGTCTTGGGGTAACAACTTTCATCCCCAAGTTAGGCTCTGATCCTCTGTTGTCGCTTTATAGATTGTCCCTTCCATCATCTGAATAATGGAGCTAACTTTGTGAATTTTTGTTGACATTTATAATTTGATGTTTTGTATAGCAAACATCCACAATCTAGTTACCATCTGAGAGTCTTTATTGTACAAAAAGAGAGACTTGCCTTTGTGTGATACTAATCCAATATGAACTAAATTTCCAGAAAAATGATTGCTAAGTTGATAATCGGAAGACCCATCTATGTTATTTCGGTTGGTTTATATGGTTTTGCTGTGAATGTGAGTAATCATTGATCCTTATCTTTAAGATGTTGTCAACATGGTTGTGTGGATGTTTAGATAGTTTCATTTTATCTACTAAAGCTCCCTACCCTCACATTTGAGGAACTTTTAACCCTTAATTTGCTCTTCTCTGGAGCAAGCACTGCAAAAAATGGTTCAGATAATCTGAAAAGCATTTGATTATCTAGGAATGAGAATTGCATCTTTTATATCTTGTTTTGAATGAATCAACTATGAGTTCTAATATGATAACGTGAAGTTGTGTAAAACCGGTTGGTTGAGACAAGAGTTTTGTGTGTTCCCTTTGAACTTTCATATGAATTTGCTGTGTCAACATGGTTGTATGTTCAATGTTTGAATGTGGGAAATTATTGATCCTTACTGTTTGTTAGCTACATTGAGAATCCAAAATTGGGGAATGCATAAGTTGATCTCTTATAGCACAATGATTTGAAATTCAGATTTAACGCAAAGAAGACTGAGTTACTCATGCGTTTAACGTATTACAGGTATTCTCCGGAGCAATTGTTTAATGTAGTTCTAGCTGTAGACTTGTACCACGGGTTTGTTCCTTGGTGTCAACGCTCCGAGGTTCTTAAAGAGTATCCTGATGGGTCTTTCGATGCAGAACTGGAGATTGGTTTCAAGTTTCTTGTTGAGGGTTACATTTCTCATGTTGAGTTCGAGAGGCCCAAATGGATAAAGGTAACAACTTTCTCTTCTTTTTTCAGCTTTCTGTTTTTGGATTTGGTGAGTGATGATGAATCTTATACCACATGATTTGAATTTTCAGACAACAGCAAGGGACACCGGCCTGTTTGACCATTTGATAAACCTCTGGCAGTTTAAGCCAGGACCCATTCCAGGAACCTGCGACCTTTCTATCCTTGTCGATTTCAAATTCAACTCTCCTCTCTATCGCCAGGTAAATTAACTACTTCACAAAGCCTCTGCACTTCTTGTAGGTGTCAAAATGTTGCTTGATAGAAGAAATCAACAAGAAAAAACTGATTTCTTTGTTCCTGATTGAGACTTATAAGATGTTAACAACAGAAGAATCTATAGCAAAGTCCTCTAAAGATTGAGACTTGGGATTTGTTGTTGTAAGACAATAACCAAAGATATTTCGTTTCTTGGTTACTCAGAAGGTGAATCTTGATTATAGTAGTTTGAAGGAGTCCTTTCATTTTGTATTCATTGAAGGTGGCTTCGATGTTCTTAAAGGAGGTAGCAACAAGACTCATGGGGGCATTTAGTGACCGATGCAGATTAGTGTATGGTCCAGGAGTTCGAGTGGATGAAAACGCATATGAGCAAAGAGCTTGAGAGAGACCACACATATAATATAAGTAACAACATGACATTAGCTTACATGTTATTCGGTATAGAGCGATTACGCTATAGCTTGTTTCATATATGAATGCTTTTTGCATAAGAAGATCAAACACATTAGATGTTTGTTTAATGTAAAAGCTAGTACATCCAATATTTTCTTTCTTTTTGTAGTCTTTTCATTTCAAACGACTCTTTTCTTAGTGTAGATACTATGTATTTTCCTGCATAATGAAAACTTTTTAATTTAAATTCTGCTTAAAAATAAAATTATGTTAATATTCTAGATTTTATTATTTGTATATTAATATTTTAATATAAATTTAATTTAGTTAAACATAAAATTAAGTTACAATAAATATTTTGATTTATCTTAAATTATATAAGAAAGATATATATAACTGATAAATTTTTATAATTATTAGAAATAAAACTAAATAGAATTTTTAAAATTTATAGATATTAGAAGGAAACAAATGATGTTAAGATTAAAATTTTATAACTTTTTTTTAAAAATGTATGAAATTTTGAAAGTTTTGTTTAATATTAAAAATTGTATGGTCATAAAAATAGACTTAAATAATATTTAAAAATTCATAAAATATTTTATATATTTATTATTATATTATTTAATGTCATATTAAATAGATTTATTTTAATGATGTTGTATTAGTTATTACTATATTCTAAAAATTTACTAAAATATAAATTTACATTAAATGCAATTACTGTCATATTTATTCATAAGTTATGTCATCAATTATAGTATGTCATGTTATTTATTTTAGTAAAAGTGATTATAGAGTTGTCATGTGTCAAATCACTTCTTAGATACTCACTATATTTCATATTAAATGTCACTTTAACTTTGTGCATACGGATTAAGAAAATAATTAATTTTTTATATTTTCTATATAAAAATATAATTATCTATACACGTAACCATATTTCAACCAATAGAAAAATAAATTACAGTAGAAAAATAATAGATTTTGCATCGAAAGTCGAAAATGACATTTATTTTGTAACTAACAAAATTTCTATAACAACAATTAATATGATACAAAGAAAATAGTGTCTAGGGGATTAATGATGACGCCACACATGCTAACGTACGTGGGTGACAACTTGTTGGATTAAGCTTTCAAAAGCTAAAAGAAATTAGTGGGGAATTCAATTAGATGCAAAAGTCTTAGACGGTTTGGAAATTGAACATTATATAAAGGGAAAGTCTTAAATTTGCTCAAGTCCAGTCAAAATCTAGTCAAAACTGCATTGACCATTAAACTCAAATAAGGAAATGTTTTCTTAGTCCGGTGTGTTAGTCTTGCCTTGAACCAACGTCACATTCGATTTTATGGATGTACATGTACTCCTCTGTATGTGCTCTAAATATATATTCTCTCCGTTTTAGATTAATTGTCGTTTTAAAGTTTAAAATTGTTTCATTTTAGGTGTTGTTTTATGTTTTCAATACATAATCAAATAAAACAATATGTTAAATAGAAGTAAAACATGAAATTTATTAATATTCTTAATTTACGTGAAAAAACTAAAACGATAATTAATTTAAAATAGAGGGAACAATAGTTTACGGAAACAAAAAAAATCATACTCCATCCAATAAAAATTAGCACATCTCATTCTAAGATTTTTATCTAAAAGAAATGTATTCTCAATGCAGTATTCTAAATTAAAAGTTATATCTCTATTAGTTTAATGAGGAAAGAATATTAATAAAGATTTACTTTTTCTTCATTTTTGCGAGTATATAGTTTTACTTGAAAAATATAATGAGGAAAGAATATAACAGAGATTTACTTTTCTTCATTTTTCCCGGTATAGAGTTTTACTTGAAAAATATAAACAATATGATTGTATAATACAAAAAACTGCTTGAAGTACAAAGAATTATTTGAACTACATTGATTATAGGCGTGTTCGTTTAATAAACGCAACAACTGGCATCAGCGGCGATAAATAAAACTACAACGGTAGTAATTTTGCTTGTTGTAAATTATGTCAACGGCTGCGTCAGTCGCGGGGGATCGATTAGAGATAGGAAATCGGGGTTATCGCTGCCGTTATTATTTCTAGCGTCGCATCTGCTTTGTTCTACCGACTGAAAAAGACAATTTCTTTTGCCGCGACTATGATGTACTTGCCGTGATCATAGGTGTTATTCTGAACAGTTGCCGTTGTCGCTGGCGTTTATTAAACGAGCATGCCTTATATTTAAGTTTAAGCGGTCTAGGTCCGCCTAACGCCTAGACAGTCGTCTTGGCCGCTTTCTTGAACACTGATTGTATCAGTGAAATGTAATTGGTAAGCTATGTAAAAAAAAGTAGGTGATGGAGAATAGTTTGTTTATTGTATAATCAATTTCAATATTAGAGGAGTGAGTATCAATGCATTTTGTTGGAGGTGAAGAGAAGAATAAGAGAACGTAAGAGCATCCTTCTTCCTAATACGATAAACTATTGTAAAGAAAGATATCTCATAGTTTATTGAAAGCCTTCAGTCAAAAAAAAACAAAGAGAGAAATATATCGCACGGTTTAGAATCAGAACGGACCTGAATATTTTGAGTCCTTAAAGATAAATATTTTTTGGCCCCTAAACTATTATTTTTTAGAAAAATGTTCAATTTTTTTTTTGAGTTTCTAACCTGCGACCCTAGAATACTAAGACCATGATTATTCCAAGATCTTTAACATGAGATTCTTAACAAAAAATAATTAAATATTTGAGTGGGTCCTACAAAAAATTAAGAAGCGGTTTTAATTGGTTTCTTGTATTGTTCACGGGCCTCACTGACACGTGGCCACCCACAATTAATTCGCTATTTTTCTTTCTTTTAATCAGATAAAAAAAACAACAATTTCCTAAAAAAAATAAATGGGTTTCTTGGGATAATGATGCCCTAATGAGGATAGTTACCAACCAAATTATAGGCATCTTTTGCAACAAAATTTTCCCTAAAACTATTTATCTGATTTTTCGCTCGAAGCATGTGCTTGACTAGACTAATTAAACCCGACTCTGTTTAGAATCTTACAAATACTTATATTGCTATTTGTATTAGTTTTGAGAACCTCTCTACATGTCAAAGAATGAGGATGCTTTAAAGAGCATGACAGATGTAAACGTAGTAGTTGCGGGTACAAATATGGGTGGTTACGATTTTAAAGGTTATTAAACGATTTATACGACTAGCATAGAGGTTAAAATTGGTGCATTTACAAGATAATTATAATTGGTTGACTAATAAATACAACATCGAATTATTAATAAATTTAAAATATTTACACTTTATATAATTAGAAAATATTCAAAATCATATTATTAAATTATATATCAAATTTTCATTTATAAAATCATAATATTAAATTAGAATTTTTTTTTGGGTTTATATATGTGTATTTATATATGAATGTCTAAATATTATAGTAAATATATTTGTTTTAAAGTTTTATAGTAAAAATAATAATATAATATTAACTATTTATATTTTAAAATTTAATTAAATATTTTTTCTTTTAATATATTTTTTTGAAAAAATATATTTTTTATTTACTTTCCCGCAGCCGTGTGCAACCACGAGCGTTACTTAGAGCCACCTTTTGATTTTGAAAAGTTTGGAACGGTTTAAAGCGATTTATAACATTTTTATGAGTGTTGCAAAACATCAACAACCACTATCAACAACAAAGGTTGCGCTTGCGGATAGTCACATGGTTTATAAAGTCAAACTTTGGAAATGTGTTTTTCTTTTAAAAAAATTTTGTTTAAAAATATATTTCTTCATGATTTTCCCAAATGATCAAAATCACATGGTTTATAAAGTCAAACTTTGATGGAATTTCTCCTGCTTTTTCATTTTTAATTTGTTATACAATACTAAGGAGTGGTGAATAGGTGTTATTGGGTTTATTAATATGGATAATAATACAAGAGATACCATTTAATATTCCATCTGTTTCATATTAAGTGTCGTTGTAGAGAAATTTTTTTGTTACAAATAAGTGTCGTTTTCAACTTTCGATGCAAAATTTATTAACTTTATACTGCAATTCATGTTTTTGTTGGTTAAAATATGGTTAAATGTATATGTAATTGTGTTTTTATATATAAAATATGTAAAATTAATTATTTTCTTAATCCGTGTGAATAAAGCTAAAGTAACACTTAAAATGAAACATGGTAAGTATAAAACTCTTAACATTATAATATACTCCCTCCCCCTCTGTCACATTAAGCTATATATTTTAGAAAAAAATGTTTTACAAAGATAATTTTTTTGTATTTTATATGTAAATTTATAAATTTCAAGAAAATTAATTAACATTGTTGAATTACTATTAGTTTAAAATTATTAAAAATTACAAAAATATATATTTATTATAGTAATTTAATACATTTTTAATATGTGTGAAAAACAAAAATATTTTTTTAAACAGAGGGAGTATAGTGTACCTGCAAAATTCGAACTTACAAGATTCGAAAATGAGAAAAATTGACTTTGCAACTACTACGCAATAACTATGAGTTATCTTAAAAAATGCTATTCTATGACCCAATCCAATAAATACATTGATAGGACTTGACTATTATCACACGCTTCGATATAGCTCCATGTTCTAGTAAGCATATACTCTCTCTATTTCATAATGTTACATGTTTGAAAAAAATTGTTTTAGAAAATTACTTTTTTTGAATTTCATTGCATAATTTATCAATTATTAATGATAAATTGAAAACTTCAAAAAATCTAATTGTATTTATTAAAGTTTTATTGGTTTAAAATTATAAAAAATGACAATCACATAAAATTATACACTTATATATGAAATTTAATATATATTTTATTAATATGTGTAAAAAAAATCTAAAATATGTGTTACTTTGAAATAGATTGTGATTGAAATAACCTTTTTTAATCAAAGCTATCACCACTATCTACCTTTCTAATTCTGAATTGGGATTATATGTATAAATTGATACTCACATTCCCTAAACATCTTTTCATACAACACAAAAAGAAACGAACCACATTGTAATGTATAAACGCAAAATCATTCAATAGTATTTTTTTTTCTTTAACATTGAAGAAACATAGGCAAAGAGAAGTATGAGTTTGGTTTGGTCTCTGTCTATATAGATAACTTGGTTTGGTCTCTAGGTTGAGTCAAATATGAAATAACTCTGGTCCTCTCTGTTTACTAGACTATTTTGTCTTTTACTTTTCTAAAGCAGAATCTTACATTTTCTGTCCATCTACTTGTGTTACCATAGATAGAAAAGTTTCAGTCTCATACTTAACTCTTTTCTTTCTCTCGTTTTCACATTTCTTTCTCCTCTCTTTGTGTTCATACACATCTACTCTTCCACTGATTGTGACTCATCTCTTCCAAAACCCGTTTTAGGGTTTCCTCATATAAGTAATCTCATCCCTTTACCATACAACAAATCTTTTTTTTTTTCTGGAAATAAAACAAAAGTCTCACTCTTTTTCATTCATAGCATCTGACTTTCTTTGTGTCTCTCCTTCATTTCTCTTATAAAGTATCAGGGTTGCTTGCTTCATGTTTGTATATAAGAGGCTTAGTTAGGTTTACACAACAAAGTTACACCCAAATATATCCTCAAAACTAAACCAAAGAGAAAGAAAACAGAGGAGAATTATGAATTGTCTGTTCATGTTCAAGTCAAAGAAACCTAAATCAAGAAGAAACCGCAAGAAAGAGAGCAAAGACATAAGACGAAGAGACTTATTACAAAAGTCAGCTCCAGAATTATCAACAACAAGAAAGAACCAAAAGACGTCTGTTTCGTTCAATCTCCCAACACCAAGAACTCTGCCGTCTCCAACAAGTATAAGAGACTTGTACACAGAAGGAGAGCAAAATCAAAACCTTAGGGTTTTCTCTTACAAGGAACTCAGTGAAGCCACGTGTGGGTTTGACAGAAAGCTTCAGATCGGTGAAGGTGGGTTTGGTAATGTTTATAAAGCCACCATTAACAAACCCACCGGTAGAGATTCTCATTCTGTTCCACTTACTGTTGCCGTCAAGAGACTCAAACAACAAAGTCAACAGGTATATATAACTTCACTTATGCAAAAAGATATGATTCGAGTTTTGATAGTATTGATCCTCTGTTTGTAATAAAAGGGGCATAAGCAGTGGCTTGCAGAGGTTCAGTTATTGGGCGTTGTTAATCACCCAAACGTAGTGAGGCTATTAGGATACTGCTCAGAGGACACTGAGAGGCTTTTGGTTTATGAGTTGATGTCTAATCTAAGCTTAGAGGATCATCTC
The DNA here is from genome assembly GCA_905132885.1 of Moricandia moricandioides. Taxonomy (NCBI): domain Eukaryota; kingdom Viridiplantae; phylum Streptophyta; class Magnoliopsida; order Brassicales; family Brassicaceae; genus Moricandia; species Moricandia moricandioides. The sequence continues at coordinate 39,970 of CAJHQQ010002280.1, forward strand.
TTCACTCGAAGAACCCGAACTTTGCCTTGGAAACAAAGGCTTGAGATCATGCTTGGTGCAGCTCAAGGATTAGCTTATTTGCATGAAATGCAGGTGATTCTGAATCAACAATATCTTGTTTGGAAATAGACATTTATGAATTTTTTTTTGCGAAAATTAGTATTAATTTAGATACATGTTTTTAGCAGGTAATATACAGAGACTTCAAATCCTCAAATGTGCTTTTGGATGATGATTTTAATCCGAAATTATCGGATTTTGGTTTGGCTAGAGAAGGTCCCCAAGGAGACAATACTCATGTTACAACCGCAGTAAGTAACATTCCTCATATCTAGCTTACAAATTCTATACTCGCTATGTTTCATATCAAGTGTCACTTTTAGCTTTGTAAACACGGATTTTTTAAAAAAAATTATGCATATTCTATATAAAAATACAATTACATATACACCTAACAATGTTTCAACCAATAGAAAAAAAATTACAGTAAAAAGTTAATAAATTTTGCATCGAAAATCGAAAACTGACATTTATTTTGTAACAAAAAATTATTTACAACTGACATTTAATATGAAAAGGAAGGAATATATTATTTGTTGCTTCTTCCACAAGTAACAACTTAAATTTTTTTCATGATTCTTTCAAAAGAGAGTCGGAACCGACGGCTATGCGGCTCCGGAGTACGTAGAAACCGGCCATCTCAGGAAACACAGCGATGTATATAGCTTTGGAGTTGTTCTATACGAGATCATCACTGGTCGTCGAACAATCGAGCGAATGAAACCTTCCGCTGAAAAGATTCTTCTAGAATGGGTCAAACTATATCCTGCTGATAGCAAAAGCTTTAGAATGATTGTTGACTCGAAGCTACAAAGAAAGTATCCAGTTGTTATGGTCAGGAGAGTGGCTAAACTGGCTGATCATTGTCTGAAGAAGAACGATACAGAGAGGCCCACCATGGCTTTTGTGGTTGAAAGTCTTAGTAAGATCATTGATGAATCAAATACCTAGATATGAGAGAAGTTCTGTTGGAGAATCTACTAGAGGGATTATGAGAGCCTAGATGATTACTTTGTTTTCTTATATAAGAACAGAGAATAATTATGGTTTTTTGTGCCTTTATCTTCAATACAAAATGATGTGGTTAGCAAGCTAAATTTTAGGCTACAATTGATACTGAATTAATTAGCTCAAAAATTCCAAAAAAAAAGAAAGATAATGCATTAGTTTGAACATTGTTTTGTAAAATAAAATAGTCGATTGTGTTAAATAGGCGATTTCACTATTGGATTATAATAGAATTAGGAAACAAAATAGCCGTTTGAGTTGGCTTTCTTTTGAAAATTATTTCAAGTACCGGTAGATTTTAAAGTATGATTATTTTGGCAAAATATATGCCAAAGCTAAGTAGTAGTACGACAAAATTAACCTTTTCAGTAGTTCAAACGATAGTTTTATGTGAAGTTCTTAGAAAAAAAATTAAGATAATAGGAGAGGAGTAAGTATCTGGTGGAGCATACTTTAAGAACTTATCAAACTACATATGCTAGTTGTTTTAGCATCATTTGTTTATAAGTATTTTAAAACATTAATTTTTCATCAAATAAATAATTTACATTAAAATATTAATATAAATATGGTGAAAACTTCTTTTTAAGACACTTACTGTTAAAGTTGTCCTAAGTGATCACTGAGTCACACAGATCAGCCGATCAGCCATTTGTCCACTCAACCACACCAATTAGGGAGAAAAACAAAAGCTACGTCCATTATATGCATCAGCTTGATCAGCTATTTGTCTAATGGACAGATCAATTCGAGCTTTTTAGCCTCATCTTTAATTGTTTCGAGTTGATCCGGTTTGTTTTAGTTAACTATTTCACATTTCTCAACCGAGAATTTTCATACCAAATTAATTTGGATTTTAATATGTATCTAAACTTTTTACTTTGTATATTTTAAACAACAAAGCTGAACGTGAAGATGACCTGAACAAGTCGCTTCCAAGGGACGCGTTCAACATCGTGACTCGAATCAAAACCTCTCTTGCAATTGTCTTGTCCCGGGGGTGGTGTGATTGTTATGCGCATACATCCAGGCTCAATCCACACGTGACCTTGTCACAATGATTGGTGGGCCTTTCTATGAAGTTAAGTAGGGCCGTAAAGATGGGTATGATTGAAAGCCCATAAAATTCGTTATTAACGTATGATTTTCTGGTTGCCAAAATCCCGCTGATGATTATTAGAATAGTAAATCTCTCAAATATTTTTTAAATTTTTTTCTGTCATAAAATAAATTTTTAAAAAAAATATAACCAAAATAGACTTTTTTGTTGAAAATTTTAATTTTCTTTATTTTTTTTCTAATTTCAAATCTTATTTCTAAAACTCCACCCTAAATTTAAACCTTAAGTTTAAATTCTAAAAGGTATAAATGTATATTTACAATAAAATTTATTTTGATCTTTTTTTTTCTTTAAATACTATTTTTTGGACAAAAAAACTTTTTAATTTTATTTTGGTTATTATCTCTTATTATTAGAATTGTGGATGGATTTTATTCTGTTTTTTTTGTCTTCACCTAATATCGAATATTTGGGAAGGAAAAAAAGTCTTTGGCGGGTCAACGTCCAATGGGTCTGACAGACGACCACGTAATAAAGCAGATGGACTTAGACACGTGAGCTTTTCATCACTGTAATGATGACCAAATAATGTTATTCCTTATTCTTTCTACTATTCGATTTTTTCGCGACAAGAAGTCTGCATATGCAGACAAAAAAAGAAGTCTCCATATAAAAAGTTGACGACCCGTGAAGAAAGCATTTTCAAGTTTATAGGATAAATAACAAACATAGGGCACGACTGATTTTTTCATTATCACTCTCAAAAGTAATTTTTACGGTTGATAACCCGGTTTAGCCTTGAAATTCATAAAATTAAATTGGGCCAAATTTTTTTCTAAAAAATTACAAAAATTGGGCCGAAATAATAATAAAAAAGTATAGTTATTTAGGCCATGATTAACTTCGATCTATTAATTGAGGTTATTAACTTTGACTAAAAGACAGTTCTCAACTAAGAAAAGCTAAAAATCATTTTTTAAATAAGAGATATAAAAAACGTTTCTTAACCGAAAAGTGTAAAAAAATAGGTTAAATCATGAGTTAACTCAAATTAAGAGACTAGAATTAATCATCTTCTTAGATTTGAAGCTATGAACGGTAGTTAACACACTACCCCTATTTTGCCAAATAAACTAATAAATACTTTGTAAAGCTGAAGGTTGATAGTTTATTTATTTCAAGAAGGTCGGAAGCTGGTGCTTGTCTCACTTCCTCCTAAGCCAATATTGTTGATAGTGGTTGTTGGCGTTTTGCAACAATCTTAGAGAATGTTATAAATCGCTTCAAAACGTTCTAAACCTCTAAATTTTAAAAGTTGATTGCAGCTATCGTTTGTGGTTTCGAACGATGTGAGGGTAAAACATATTTTTTTTAAAACTATATAAATATAAATGGTAAACTAAAAATATTCAATTCAAATTTTAAATTGAAAAAAAAAATAATAGAAATAGCAAAAATATATATTATATTTTAATTTGTCTTACAGATCTTTAAAATAAAATACTTTCTACAATTTTTAAAACACTAATAATTATTTTATAAATATTATTTTTATATTTATTATAATGATATGATTTTAAATATTTTTATAATTATATAAAATGTAACTATTGTTATTTTATTATCTAACCATTGATGCATTTGATAGTTAACCAGTCATAAGTATCCCGTAAACGCATCAATTTCTAACCGATGTATCAGTCATACAAATTCTTAATTAAATTTAAAACTGCAACCATCCGCATCCCCAAATGATGCAACCGCACCTGCAACCTCTGCGGTTACACCAATCATGCCCAAACTCGAACAAAATAAATTTCATTTCGTACTTTTTTCATAACACAAGGATAACTTCAAAAGGTTTAAATTTATATATATTTAACAGTTCTCATCGTATTACATAAGAGTAAATCAGGGAGGAAGGTTTGGTGTAGCTAAAGTGAACTCGAGACTGGGAGTTTCAGTCTCTGGTCTTGTCCATGTGAGGCTTGACGAATCCGACGACAATAGTTCATAGTTTGCATATCTTTGATCCACATTCCTATAACAGTTTGGATTAATAAAAATATGAATGAAGAGTTCATTTCATGTCATAAAATCTTGTCTAGAACGCATATTTACGACTATTCCCCTCTTAATCTTTAGATTGATATAATAAAGAATAATAAATAGCTTATCTCCCCAAGGTCTTTTATTTTCTCTGCTTTTGAGACATTTAAAAAAACAAACTTTCTAACTACCCAAATCGAGAAAAAAAGTAAATTTAAAGCCTTTAGACTAACTTTTTCTTTTTCTTTTTCACCCTTCAAATTTTTCAATCCCATTTGATTCCAATGCCTCTTGCTTATTAAGTTTTTTGAAAAGTTAATACCTTATTGGGTGAAATGTCTAGACCTGATGCATTTGCCTTTAAATGAAACCGAGCTTCACTGTTATACAAACATCCCAGTTTTATCACATTAAAAAAGATGTAAATGATTTTGGACCAAACTAACAAAATAAAATAAATGTTAACGTTTATCATATTATGCAAATGATGCAAATATTGAAAGTTACTCCCTCCGTTTCATTATAAGTGTCACTTTAGGTTTTTGCACACGGATTAAGAAAACAATTAATTTTGCATATTTTTTATATAAAAACACAATTACCTATACACCTAACCATATTTCAACCAATAGAAAAATAAACTGCAACATAAAATTAATAAATTTTGCATCGAAAGTCGAAAACGACACTTATTTTGTAACAAAAAAACTTCTCTAAAACGACACTTAATATGAAACGGAGGGAGTACCTAATAAGTATATATCGATCTCTGTCCGATAAAACTAAATTAACACCATCACTACAAGAAAAGAAGACATTATTGACCGATTATTTTTTGGTCGGAAATTTCTAACGGATTTTTGACGGGAAATACGTTTGGTCAGAAATTTTTGACGGATAACAATTCGTTGGAAAACTGTCAGAAATTTCTGATGGATTTCCAACGAACATAATCTCGAATTAGATCCATCAGAAATCCGTCAGAACTTTCTGAAGGACACGCCAACCGTCAGAAATTTCCAACCGATTTCTGACGGCACCGTCATAATTTTCCGACAGCTTTCCAACGATCATAAGTTTGAATTTAAGCCATTGGAAATCCGTCAGAAAAATTTGACGGATATGTGAACCGTCAGAAATTTCCAACGGATTTCTAACCGATTTACAGTTCTGACCGACATGGTCCGTTAGAAATTTCTGACAGAACTTGAGCCATTGGAAATTTCCAACTGATTTCCAACCGAAAGTTTGGTCAGAAATATTTTATATAAAACCAGCCACCCATTTACCCTAGTATCCCTTCCCCTCTTGCAGAACCAGACGACGGCTCCCCTCTCTATCTAGCCGTCGACTTTCTCTCTCCGGTGGACTATGTCTCGACTCTCCCGATTGGCTCCTCCGATCTCCCTCTCTCTTTCTCGTCAACCTCCTACCATCTCTCCCTTGATCCAGATTTTGTTCTCAATGTAAGTTTTTTTTTAGTTTAAGTTTGTAATTATATCCTTTATTATTGATATAGTTTATTCTTAGATTTATATGATTAGTTCATGATCTCGAAGATTATAGATGCATGTGATTGTTTTCTTTGTTAATTTTTTTAACAAAGCTTTATAGTTTTGTTTTGGAATATTGTTTTGCTTTGATTGTATTTAGATCTATCTCTCTTATACTTTTTTTTTTTAAAAACATTTTTATTATATTTATATATATTTAAATTTTTTAATATATATATATAAACAATTTTTAATATAGATGTATATTTTTTATCTCTGATTTAATTTTCATTTTTAAGAAACTTTTTAATATATATATATATATATATAAATTTAAAAAAGCTGTAATTATATATGTAGATATTTATTTTTCTAACTCTTTATAATTTTTAATTTAAAAAAATGTATTTATTATATATGTATATCTTAAAAAAAATTGAATATATATATATGTTAATATTAAAAAACGTTTTTATTATATATGTAGATATTTATTGTTCTAAATCTGTTATAATTAATAATTTTTGTTTATAAACAGTTTTAATATATATGTATATATGTAAAAACGTTTTTAATATATAGGTATATATTTTTGTGGTATATCTGTTATAGTTTTCAACTTTTTTTTTAATTTTTTTAATATATGTGTATATATTTAAAAACATTTTTAATGTTATTTTTAATGTTCATATATAAATAGCTAATAATTTTTCATGTTTTATGTTCTTAAGTGTTGTCTTTTTGTTCTCTAGGTCTTATGCAGATTTTTTTCTCTGGTTCTTTTTCATAGGCGACATCACCTTTGTTGGGTTCCCTGTCTTCGCAAAGAACAAGTGTCCCCTAGCCACAGCCAGCAACTACAACATACATCATCGATGATATGTTACTCAACGAGTTGTTGTTAGCACCAGGGCGAACTATGGAGGAACAACTTCGTTGAGTCACTGATTTCATATCTCGGGTTTACCCCGAGCAGTTCTCAGCTTCTCAGTTCGATTCTCAGTCCGACCAGTAAACTTTTTCAATTACTATGTATTCTAAATGTTTTCTTTTTAATAACTTAAGTACTTTAATTATATAGCTGTTAATGTTTAATTATGACAATGTGTAATATTAATTAAGATTTCTATTTTAATTTATAAGTTTCTCTTATTTTAACTTTTAATTACTTCAACTACTTAATTTGATGATTTTTGTATTATTAAAATATAAATTAATTTTGTAAAAAAATAATTTTGACGGACGAAACCGTCAGATAATTTTGACGGACGTGTCGGTCAGTAATTTCTGACAAACAAATTCCGTCAAAAAATTTTGACGGACGTGTCCGTCAGATATTTTTGACGGATCATTTCTGACAGACCTATCTGTTGGAAATTTCCAACCGAAAAAATCCGTCAAAAATCGGTTAAAAAATTTCTAACGGTTTCCGACGGGATAAAAATTTCTGACGAAATAGAATTGACGGTCTAATCCGTCGGAAACCCGTTAGAATAGACCTTTTCTGACCATTTTCTAACGGATATGACCGTTGAAAATTACTCATTTTCTTGTTGTGCATAAACTAAAAAAAGTACTATTAAGACAAATATTAAATATACCATCATACCTTGAGGAGTTATTCCATAGACCTTGGAGATCTGTGGCTTGTCTCTCACTCTTTACTTGTGATCCATTCTCACAAGTATCCGACTGCCCTATATACACACACATTTATCAATTATTTAATAATATAAAAGATAAATTAATTGTAATCAAAACAACAATTAATCAAATAACCTGGTGATGTTGTAGGCTTCTCAGTAGATTTAATGGTTCGATACATCTGAAAATTATATATTTGGTTACAAGACTATTAAATACTCCATAGTTCATACTAATGATCAGTATATAGATACGTGTGGGTAACTTCTTCTTCTATTCACGTGTGTGTACATGTCTCTCTCTCTCTATATATATAAATATATATATATTTTTGGGTGTATATGCACGCACACAGAGACAGAGATGGATAAAGTTTGAAAAAGAGTAAAGAGAGCAGTATAAAAAAAAGAAGCATTTACGATTTATGACAATGTGCAGGCCATACACAGAGATGGGGTATGTGCATGGGTCTACGTGTCTTGTTTTAACCATAGTCAAAATATGCAAAAAAGTAATTTATATATTGTCATATACATACATGTACCCAATATATGAATCTTGTGAAAGAACATATCATCATTGACGAATGATGCATTCTTTGTACTTTACTTTTTTCTTCAGAATCTCTTGTGAAAGACTCTTGGTCTTTTGGCTATATCTAGCTTTTGATTCCTTTTCCTATGTTTTGTTGTTCTTATTAATTTCTTGTTTTACTTTGTTATATATTTTTCTGAATTTGGTGGTGACCAAAACGATTGATCACACCAAAAATTTGGTCATTTCCTTAATCACTGTGGGTTCGTTTTTTTCTTTGCATATTCAAATACGATACAAGGAAATCTAAAGTTGAATGTGATTATATATATATATATATATATTAAAAGGGTCGCCCTGATTATATGCTAATTCCTCCATTTTAACTTATACAATATTTTAGGAGGTTTATGTTTTTTCAATCTTATATTTTGAAATTAAAAGGTATTTTTTGAAATTTTAAAGTTAACTTTAATTTTATTGAAAATTATTTAACCAATAAAATTTTAAAGTTTTTTTATAATTGGTTGAATAATTTTAGAATTATATGTTTAAAAGTATTTTCTAGAGAACTGTACATTTCTTAATTTTTTGCAGTAAATCAAAACAACTATAATAAAATGGAGTGAGTATTATACATTGTGTCGGCTAAACTAATGGGTGAAATTACCTGTAGATGAGACTTAACATGAGCCAATGTGAGGTCTTGCACATCCATCAGTTCAAGTACTGATTTTGGAGTTGCTCCTGAATATTAATCAAAAGCACACAAAAAACATATAAAGATCCCATTCAGTTTGTTAAAGATGAGACAGATATATTATCAGCTTAAAAAGAAAAAAAAAAACAAAAGGAAATTGTGAAAAAGGACAATACTTTCATGACCACCCAATAATTGAACAGCACGAACGAAATGGGCATGAAGGGTCGTCGTCCACCGCATCCTCGGAGCCCTCACTCCTCGTTTAGCCGTGAATTTAGGCGGCTGCGGCTGAGCTTGACGGTGGTGAAGTTTGTAACTATAATTAGGGTTTGCGTGTTGACCGTTGACTTCACTGAAAAAGAAAGGAGTGGGAGAGTAGTATTTGTAGTAGTGGTCAAGGGTTTGGTTTTGGCTCACCATCAAAATCGATCTTGAATCTTGATCTTGAGATTCATTGTGTTCTTGATTATGATAACTCTTGGTGGGTTCATAGTTTGAAGTGAATTTGATAGTGTGGATAAGATGGTCAGAAGCCCTTCTGGATGAACCTGAGGCTTTGCTCTGGTGCACTAATCTCCTCTCGACTTGTTCTTGTTCTTCTCTTCTTCTGCTGATATTCAAGTTCAAGTCAGGTTGTGAAGGGAAAAGCTCCATGACAAGAGAGAACTCTGAATGAATCTGAGATAATCTTGATAGATATTTAGGGAGGAAAAGGGGGTATAATCTTATTTACTCTAAAAAGTTCTTCTTTCTTAGCTTAATAAATTTTGTGTTCTTGGTGAGAGGAGAAAAACAGTTGCAAAGAGATAGAGAGAAAGATGGCAAAAGGTATGAGGGGAATGAGAAGTCTCTTTCTTCTCTGTTTCCTTTGAGAAAATTACATTTTAAGAGTCTAAATTAATAAAGGGGTTGGGTGAAACATGAATTTATTCCATTCACTTTTCTTTTCGTTTTTCTTCGTATATACAGGAAAATATCAATTTCAGTTGCATTTTTTTGTTACAGCGTAGATATAATCTATCACATATCAATATTTAATGAGGGTAATAACATTGATGTATGGGAATATTCCACTATTTGTTTTTAGATTTATATGTGAAAATGACACCGGGGTTGAAACTGAAAGATGTGCATGTTATTATTATTCATTTAATAATTTATTCATGAGAATGAAAAATAAAAATGAAATAACATGTTCATATTTATAGCATAAAAAACCAGCTAGCTACTTGATTTAATTGTTGATAAAATGTTACGATATAAATCGGAAGACGATGCTTATGAATTTAAAAGATGGAGAGAATATAACATGAATTAAAATGAAAACGTAAGTCTCGTCGTCACTTGTTTGTTTTTATATTAATTGTTTGTCTTCTCTGAAGTTAGAGTTTGGAATTATACCGAACATTTGTATGCTTTACGGTCTTGGTGGCTGCTTGCCTAAGAATTTATCGAATATAATACCTGAAAAATGTTTTCTTTTCTTTCTATATACTATTGTCTGTGAAGCTGATTTTGTTTACGTGATAAGATTGATATTTAAAGGAAAAATTTGGAAAGTGTAAAATCCAATACTAAACAATTGATGACAACACAATGTAGACCATCTTTCCGAAAAGAATAGAGCATAAAACTTTACATTGAGACACATATATAGTTTTTGTTTCATTAACATCGTGTGCTCAATTATATAATTGCATGTCCGACTCAGGACCGTCTCAAATTATTTACCTGTTCAAAAAACATTAACAATATATTTAACGATGCAACATAATAGTTTTAAAAGTTTATAGTCTATGTTTATATATTTGACATCTATTTTGAAATGATAAACTCTAAATTTATAAGTTTATCTAAAAATATGAAGTTTTAAATCATAATTTATACATTTATTTTTCTTGAAGAAAATATTTTTATTTTATTTTTAGACTCACGTACTGTTCGACTGCTTTACTTATTCATACTGTTATGCGGGCCATAGTCTGACTAATTATTAGGGGTAAACAGACTAATTATTATGAGTTTTATGCGAACTGAAAATTTAAATACAAGAGATCCAACAGTATATATATAATCTATTTTTTTCATTGACTATTTATAGTTTCGATTATAAAAGTGAATTACATTTTACAAATAAATACGTATTGTTTATTAGATAATTTATTGAAAGATTATAATTGAAGTTTTTTTATCAACATACCATACGACAATAATTTAAGATTTGGCCCTCTGCCATCGATGGACAGTCTAAGATTTCATTCCCAACATACCCTTTGATAATTCATGTCCCCTAAGCTAGCCCATACATCGACAGATATTGTTTTTTTTTTTCTGATAAATGCAAGAGTATGGACCGATGTTTAAATAATCTCTCAGGAGATATCGGTAGTGGTTTAGTGATTGGAGTTGGTTTCATTATGCTTTTAATTCAATTCTCTTTAGGAGATGTTTTACATCATGTCATCGGTAGTACTGCCGGTTGTTCCTTAGCCTAAGGAAAAAATGTTATCTTTAACCTCACTTCATAATTTACTTCAAAATTAAGTAAAAAACCAAAAAACAAAAATTAGTCCATTTTAAAAATAAATTTTCTATTTTTTAATTTATTATTTTATTTTTCATTCTATTTAACTATTTCCAATAGTATTTCATTTTAAAAGAAAAAGTAAAAAAATAAATCATTTTTCAACGATTTATCATTTTGAAAGAAAGGAATTTGTAAATAGTATTGTGTCAAATTTGAAGAGACACTAATATTTAAAATTTGATGGAATACTATTCATAAATTTATTTTAGTGTTAAATTCTTTTGTTTATAAATTAATCCTACCAAATTTTATATAATTTTGTTTTGTATCTAAAAAGATTCAATATTTGTGTTTTACTTTGAATTTTCATCAATGCTTTTATAATATAATTATAAGATTATATGAATCATTTTATATTCTTTTAAAACTAAATTTATTTATATAATAAATATACAGTTAAAATAAAATTATTTTTTTGGTAAAATATGTAAGTTTTTTTATACACCGAGCATTATTGAAACTAGTAGTAATTATTAATAACATAATATATATAAAATATTCCATTTTGAGGAGAAACATGAAAGAACTATTAGAGTAAAACATAAATTTATTTTGGTGGAAAAAAATGATGTAAACTCTTGGAGATATCATTAGACCCTTGGTCTAAACTCCTTTCAGATTACATTTTTGTTTTTAATAAACTCCTAGTTTACAGAAAAAAAGAGATATCCACGAATAATCAAAACCTGATTTTTTAAATTAATGCATAATTGTTTTTTTTACCTGACCACACAAATGACAACTTAATTTCTAACAAAATTTGAACTCAAAACTAACGCATTTACTCCTTACCTTAATTTCTCCTCTTATTATCATACTACCACCGACCACCGTTCGGTTTACATCAACAGACAATGTTGGGGATGATCCACTATTCATCTGATTTTTTTACAGATTTGATTCATCTTACTCTAAAAAGATTCTTATATGGACATGAGATATATATATATATATATATATATATATATATATATAATGCTATCTAAGGATTGATATAGAAATAGCTTTCCCTTAAAGTTGATCCTTCCAGGTTAGTTCGACCGAAGGAAAGATATAAGACAAAACGAAATGAATTTTATTGAAAATATGAGATTAAAAGTGTGAATGCATAAAAGAGAAAACCCTACTTTCTCTCTGGCACGCTTTCCCAGGTGCAGCCTCCATGGATACCATCAACAGATTGAGCTCTGTAACTCACTCTCCAACCATATGAAGCAGATCTCCTCTCCCATGGCTCCGGTGGTGTTTTCGTCTCATCCATTGCGACCCCGCCCGCCGCCTTCTCCGTCGCGACTCCGTCCTCCTCCAGATCCGCCGCCACATTCGTCTTCTCTTGGGCCGTTTGAAGCTCTCTCTCCGCCTGAACCACCATATCCTCCCGACGAATCTGTCTATCTCGTTCTTTTGTTCTTCGACACACTGTTCACTCTCTCTCAAAGGCTTTCCCAAGCTCCAAATCTGAAAACTTCTTTTCCTAGCTTGGACTGTGACAGTGTTGTTTCTCTTGTGTTTTATGGTAACACAAGCTTTGTCTCTAAATGTTGGTATCCTGCAGTATGCAGTGTGTTTTTTAACATGGGTGTTGAATGGAGTAGTCATTGTTCCTCTGTTCATGTTGGTTTGCCTACCCTCCCACTCATTATGGTTTGCCTCTCCTCAACCTCAACTTGTGCTCATGTAGAATGGTTTAAGAGGTTTGTTGTGTGTGTGGTACCAGATTTATTGGTTATGAATCTAGATTGCAATGTTCCAATGAATTCAATTTCATTTGGTTCTACATTTATGCCCGTTGGTGGCTCTTATATCGTCTTAGTGCGATCTCTTACTGCAGTATGCAGTCTCCTTATTGTGTTCAATCCGACTTTTGGTGTTGTGATTTTGTGTTATCCTTCTTGGTGGCAGATGAAAGGAAAACTCTTTGTTATGCCTATCTCGTTGAATCGGTTTATGGCGGGATTTCATTATCCTATGGCTTCTTTAGTGGAGCATTTTCTCTTCCTAATATTTCCTCCTACGTTGAGTGAATTGGATGTTCAAGCGTCGCTAGTTTTGCAAGGATCTTCCTCCTGGCTGATGCTCTTCTCTGCCTTTGTCGCAGTGTTTGTGACCCTTGAGGTTACACGGTATGCAATTATCCAAGAAGACTCTGAAATCTTTCTTATTCGATTTCTTATGGTCTATTGTAGTGATGTGTATCGTCAATCTATCTTTTGTTTTGTAATGCTTCAGTCCTTAGTGGCTTTGATGTATTCTCCTTATGGAGTTGAACTATTTTAAGTTTCTAATGGAAAAATATGGTTTGATCAAAAAAAAAAAAAAGTGTGAATGCATATTGTCTATGACTTGATTGTAAGCCGCTACCTACAGACGATGCATAAGACAAAGATAGAAGATTTATTGATTTTGAAAATTACTTTGCATATTATAAAATTGTCGTCTTATTCGTTTTCCACAAAAGAATCAAAACAATCAGAAAAAATAATTAAAACAATCATATATACGCCAGGAATCCGCGATTGAATTATATGTTATATATGTAAGTTAATAAGTGTGAAGTTTTATGTAAACCATTGTAATTGTTTGTATAAACAATTGCAAATATATAAATAAAATATTGTAATTATTGATAATTGCAATTTTTAATAATAACTATATTAATAACTATACTAATGATTGTAACTATCGGTGATTAACCATTGTAATTTTTTACTAACCATTATATTTTTTTATGAATTTTGTAACTCTCGGTTTAACCACTGCAATTATTGGTTGCAACTTTTCGTTTTCTATATAAAGAGGTTAGGCATTCACAAATGAGATAGAAAAAAACAGAAATTAATAGTTAGTTAGAGAGAGAGAAAGAAAAATTCATTGTTCAAAGATCATCAAAGATCTTTGAAGAACACATACAAACACTAAAAACTCTCTTTGTTTCTCTTGTATCTTAGCCTAGAACATGAGTGAAACTTGGAATAGGATCGAAATACTCTTTAAGCAAAGTGACCCCGTATGCGATTAAATCATTATCCAAATATATAATTCACAACTATTCGGGTTGCAACCCAATTAACCAACAATCTTAAAGAGTATTCTTTTGTGAATTACGGTCGGTGCAAGAGATGACATTGAAGTTTGGAAAATTAGATAAATTTGAGGGAGTAGACTTTAGAAGATGGCAAAAGAATATGCATTTTCTCCTCACAAATCTGAATGTAGTTTATGTTCTAAGCATGCCTATGCCTACTACACCGGAGGATGCTGAGAACGAGACTTTGGATGAGAAAAAGAAGCAACTTAAATGGGAAAACGACGACTACATATGTTGTGGCCTTATTCTCAACGGTATATCAGATCCTCTCTTTGATGTTTATCAGAATGTCGAATCCGTAAAAGAGTTGTGGGATGCATTATAATCAAAGTACATTGCTGAGGATGCTTATAGTAAGAAGTTCCTTATTAGTAATTTTAATAATTATAAGATGTTTGATTCTAAGCCAGCTATGGACCGATACAATAAAATTTCTTTGTATACTAGGTCAATTTGCGCAACACAACATGAAGACAGATGAATCCATCTCAGTATCGAGTATCATCGATAAGCTACCACATTTATGGAAAGATTTTAAACACATGCTAAAACACAAAAAGGAAGAGTTGTCTTTTGTACAACTTGGCAGCCCTTTGCGCATAGAAGAATCTCTAAAAGTGCAAGAGGGTGAAAAACCCAAAAATAATGAGGCTGGTACTTATGCCATCAATATGATGGAGGAAGGTGTGAGTTCTAAGAAGAAATATTGGAGAAAGTTACTTTAATAACAACACTTACAATGGATCTAACAAATTGCTTAAGAGAATTTGTTGGAATTGTAACAAGCTGGGTCACTGAAGTCGTGATTGCCAAACATGGAAGGATAAAAATAAATGGGATAGAACCGTTTGGGATAAGGGTCTAAGGACCAAGGTCCATCCACTCATCAAGGATGATGAAGTGGCATGGTGGATTGACTCGGGTGCAACAACACATGTTTGTAGGATATTGAATGGTTCATTACATATGAGAAAGTTCAAGATGGATCCATACTTTCTATGGGAAACGGGTCAACTGCCCCTATCCTAGGTCGTGGAAAAGTGATGTTAGAGTTTAATTCTCGAAAAATCTTTGATCTCAAAGATGTACTTTATATACCCGAAATTAGGAAAAACTTAGTCTTTGGTACTGTTTTAAATAAATGTGGTTTTAAACAAGTGTATAAATTCGATAAGTTTATACTATCGAAATGTGGTAATTTTGTTGGATTCAGATATTTCTGTAATGAAATGTTTATGCTTAATATTAATAAAGATGTCAATTATGTTGATATGGTAAGTTCTAGCCAAAATGATATTTCTCTATGGCACACTAGATTAAGTCATGTATGTTATAATTGTATGATTAAGATGTCTAAAGAAGGGTTGATTCCTACTTTTGATATAAATTTAAAAAAATGTAGTACTTGCATGGTAACAAAGATAATTAAGAAACCATTTAAAAGCGTTGAAATAAATTCCGCAAAGACTTATACATAGTGATATATGTGATTTGCATGCTACAACATCTTTCGGAAACAAGAAGTATTTCGTCATTTTCATAGATAATTATTCTCGTTTTTGTTATGTGTACTTATTATATACTAAATATGAAGCCCTAGATATATTTAAGTTTTATGAAACTAAGTTTGAAGTGGAACAAAATGGTTTAATTAAGAATTTCCGCATTGAATGAGGTGGCGAGTATTATGATCATATTTTTTCCAATCCGTAGGCATTATTTATGAAACTACGGCTCCGTATACACCAAAAAAAAGGTGTATCAAAAAGAAAAAACAGAATCCTAAAAGAAATGGCTAATTCCATGTTATCTTACTCACGATCAAGTGATGGATTTTGGGGTGAAGCCATGTTAACGGCTTGCTATTTATTTAATAGAGTTCTTAACAAAAAGAACAAACTTACTCCTTATGAACTTTGGTATAAGAGAAAATCAAACTTGGATTATGTTGGGGATGTAGGGAAGTTGTAAGACTACCCTAACCCAATTAAAACTTTGGAAGAAAGAGTTATTGATTGCATTTTTATTAGATTTGCAAAGCATTCAAAGGCTTATAGGTTTTATGTAATAGAACCTAATGATTCAATAGCAATTCACACTATCATTGAATCAAGAGATGCAATTTATGATGAAACTCATTTTTCATCTATACTTATGCCAAAGAATTCGGTTCCAAGTTCAAGTGGAACTAACAAAGGAGACGAAACTTTTGTACCTCCTAACATGTCACATGTGCTTCGTATGAGTAAGTGAAGTAGGATTAAAAAATCATTTGGTCCGGATTTTCAAATATATTTAGTTGGGGGATCAAGAGATGAGATTGGTTTCCAACACTCATATTATTATCATACTGATAATGATCCAAGGATTTATAGTGAGGCTATGAAGTTTTAGGATGTTTTTTTTGGGAAAGAAGTAATAAATAATGAGATAGACTCCATCATGAGAAATAATACTTGGATTTTGTCATATCTCCCACCTTGTTGCAAGCTTTTAGGCTGTAAATAGATTTTTAAAAGGAAAATGAAAGTTGATGGAGCAATCGACAAGTTTAAAGCTCAATTAATTATTAAAGCCTTAAAACAAAGAGAAAGTATTGATTCCTTCGATACATATTCTCCAGTTGCTAGAATCTATTCTATAAGAATATTACTAGCATTAACAGCAATTTATAATCTTGTGATTCACCAAATGATTGTTAAGACATCGATTTTAAATGGTATTTTGAAGAAGATGTGTATATGAAGCAATCAGAAAGTTGTATTATGCCTGGTAATGAGAATAAGATGTATAAGGTGATGAAGTCATTATATGGGGTAAAGAAAGACCTAAGTAGTGAAATTAAAGGTTTGATGAGGTTGTCTTATCAAGTGGTTTCAAGCTAAACCGGTCGGATAAGTGTTTATATAGAAAATTTGATTAATCGGTAAGGAGTAATCATTTGCTTTTATGTTGATGACATGTTGATCTTTGGTACTGACCTTAGGATAGAGCTTTTTGTCAAAAAAAATTGCAAGGAAACACATTGAGGAGGCGGATGTGATTCTTAGAATTAGAATCAAACGTGAAAACAAATGACTATCTTTGACACAACCTCATTACATTGAGAAAGTACTTAAGAAGTTCAATTGTGAGAATTATTCTCCAATAAGCACTCCCATGAATCCAAGTGTGAAGCTTATGCCCAATACAGAAAAACAATATCACAACTCGAGTATTTACAAGTGATTGACTGCTTAATGTTTCGTGACGAGCACTTGGCCAGATATAACTTACGCTGTAGGAAGGTTGAGTAGATACACTAGTAATACTAGTACTCAACATTGGCAAGCCTTAAAAAGGATGCTCAAGTATTTAAAAGAAACCATTCACTATAGTTTTTCATATATCAGATTTTCTTCGATGTTAGAAGGAAATTCAGATGCAATTTGGATTACCAACATAAACGATCACTTTTTACAAGTGGTTGGGTGTTTATGCTTGGGTAGGTGCCATTTCACAGGATTCTAAAAAGCAAATTTGCATTACAATTTTGACTATGTAGTCGAAATTCGTAAAATTACCAGGTGATGGTAAAGAGACAAAGTGGTTAAGTACTTAGTGTACAATATTCCACTGTAGCCAAAATCAGTATCACCAATTTTATCCATTGTGATAGTCAAGCTACCTTCGCTAAGGCCTATAGCCAAGTGTATAATGGTAAATCTAGACACCTGGGCGTTAGACATAGCGCAGTACATGAGCTGATCACTCACAGGGTGATTACAAGAAAATTTGTTCGATCTCAAAAAAATTTTGGTTGATCATTTGATGAAAGTATTAGCTAGGGAGTTAGTGATTAAGTCATTTAAAGGGATATGTTTAACGTTCATTGAAATCTTTAATGGTGGAATACTCAATTCCCCTCTAATACGATGTTAGAGGCTAAATTTAATCGCGAAAGTCTAAATTTAAAGATTGAAACATATTTTTGTATTTTCCCAAGATATGTTCTTGGACCTACAAGAAGGGATAGGTTAAAATATTAATTTTGATAAATACTTTGAAAAAGTGCATTTGAAGATGCATGAGTGAAAGTATTTACCTATATGAATGTGAGGTGATGCTTCTTCAATAAGCTGGAACTTAGTTTTGTATGCGCTCATGAATGGATAAAGACACATGGCTTATAATAGTGTCTAGTATAAACACGTAGAGTAGTGTGGAAACATGTAGAGTGATGTGGAAGCACATGTGTATATTATCTTCATCTGCCCTTAGTGGGTTGAAGGATTTCAATCCGTAGAACATCTTGATTCTCGGTTATTTTAAAGGTGTAATTCACTAAAATAAAAATTCAATTCTTTGAATATTTTCATTTATGCATGAATTTGATATACATATTATTTATTTAATAAATATATTATTACACTTAAATATGAGAGAATTGTTATATATTTAAGTTAATAAGTGTGAAGTTTCATGTGAAACATCGCAATTGTTTGTAGGAACAATTAAAACTATAAAAATAAAACATTGCAACTCTTGATGATTGCAAACTTTAATAATAACCATATTTATAATTGTAATCCTTGGTGATTAACTATTGTAATTTTTACTAGTCGTTGCATTTCTTCATGAATATTTGCAATTTTGATTTAACTATTGCAACTATTGGTTGCAACTCTTTCTTTCCTATATAAAGATATCTAGGCATTAGTAAATGAAATATAAAAAAAAATCAAAATAGTTACTTAGAGAAAAAAAAAGATTCATTGTTCAAAGATCTTCAAAAATCTTTGAATAATATATATAATCACTAAAAGTTTTTTTTTTGCTTTTTTTTTATCTTTGCCTAGAACAAAAGTAAGACTTTGATTGTCTTATCTTAGAAAAAGATTTCATGGAACCCAAAACTTGAATTATAGTCGAAATACATTTTAAGAAAAGTGATTTCGTGCGTGATTACCGTTATCCAAATATATAATTCACAACTATTCCGGTTACAACCCAATTAACCAACATTATAATCACTAGTCATGATTACGTCTAACTTCTCGCTTCTGACTTCTGAATTAACAGATTAATAGTTTGTAGAAATATCAAATACTATAACAAACATCGGGGTAAAGTTAGCTGTATTTGTTAAACTCTTTTATTGTGTTTTTTTAATTGTAAATGGGGTTTCAAATTCTTTTAACGTATTTACGTATCAGTTTGCCATTGAAGTCTATCTCGATCGTTGTTACTTGTTACTTGTTAGTGTCACCGTCAGTATCCTAATCTCACGCAATATTCTTATCTATCATATATTACACCTCAGCACTTCGACACAAAACGAAAATCACACTGAAATGTGAAAAGAAGTGCAAACAAGAAACAAATTGATTGGAATGAAAAAGTAGGAAGCACTGAATCTTTTTATAAAGGGATTAGAGGAAAAGTGTTTGGAGCTTGTTAGAATAATTGCTCCCACGAATCATTTTGGGAGATTTTTTAACTAAGCAAATCTAAACTTTTTTTTTTGGAGAAAGAGCATAGCAAATCTAAACTTTGGTTATTTTGATTAACAAAATACATTTAAATTCAGACGAAGTGTTGCTTGCTTGCTTTCAATCTTTAACTCATTTATAAGATTAACGAGGAAAATATATAAAAGAATACTAGCTGGTTATATATATAGATATATGTGTGCGTGTCATTTAATACAAGGAAATAAAAATACTTGTGCCGAAAAATTTCAGATACTTGATACTCGACTTGATTTATTCAAATGGTTAAATTTCTTACTTGTATTTACACTCGTTTAAAACGAGTACTTGCCATATCAAATATTTTTCAAAATTTTGAATATGTGCAAGTTACTTAACTTGTTCTTTTAGTTGTTTAAATCTTTTATTTAAATCTAAATTACTGATTATTTAAATTTGTACTTAATTTAAAATATTTTGAACTTAAACTACAATATATTTTTGATTGAAAATTAGATTATTAGGCTTCATATTTTAATAAAGATTTTTAAAACACAAATCTCTGTTGAGTTTTGTTTATGTAAACGTAAATGTCAACATTTATATTGAGTTGTTGATAAAGACATAAATGTTAATAACACCTATTTAATAAATATTGAGTATATTTATTATATGAAAAAGAAATAATAAGTAACAAGTCAAGTAGTTACAAAAATAAAAAGGTTTGATATTTGATTTGTATCTGCAAGTAAAAGAAATCAGATACTTATTACTTGACTCGACGATAGTAAGTACTTACATTTTCAAGTCGTGTACGGGGCAAGTAACGGATCCAAGCTGAGTAGTTATGCCTAGCCCTACTGGACTAAATGGCTGTGGTTGACTGGGAAGACATATTTAATTCTTTTAGTACAAGGTTCTTACCTAATTCGTTTAGAATAAAGTTCTGCATAGTTATTGTTTAATAAGAGTAAGACTATTTTCAAAATATTGAACATGAAATGCCAAAAACAGATTTGACAAAGTTAGCATCAAAATAATAAACCCTTATATCCAACTTTTTTGGTTTATCCAAATTGGAAGTCAATTTCCGAACCAGTCACGCATGTTTCACACCGGATAAAACCCGGTTCACAAAAACTGCTATCATGCCTTGGTGCGTTCTTGACTTCCCCAAAATATTAGTGTTTAACCCTTCTCATGGGATCTACAAAACAAACTTAATCTGTTTTAGCTGCGCTTTATCGACCAAAACCACCCACCAAATCTTTCTCTTAGTTCCTGATTTCTTGTTTAAAGCTCGACGGAATCTCCGGCAGCAGAGGACTTCCGAGAGCGGAGGAGATACGGTTGACAGTTGAGCAAATACGGTTGTTGATGACTGTAGTGGAAACGTTGAGTGTTGCGGTGGTGACGTCGCTCACCAAGACCTGTACCGCAACGGTGAGCAAACACGAATCCAAATTGACGGAAATGCCCTCGAAAACATGGGGTTGATTCACAGGAACAACAGAGAACCCTAAGGGCAAAAGAGGAATTCTAGAAGGATCCTCGCCGTTCATAGCGAGCTGAACGGCGTTGGCGTGGACGGCGGAGTAAACCACGAGACTGCCGGAGTTATCAGTGCATGTTTCTTGAAGCATCCACTCTACATTATTCGATGAACTACTCGGCCCCTATAATAATTATTATTAGAGAGATTATATGCAAATATTAACACTAAAGTTGGAATAATTACTTTAGAACAAAAAAAATAACACTAACATGGAAGTGAAGAAGAGAAATGCAGTTTCCAGGATGTGATCCATTTGCGATATGAGCTACTTCTTGAAACTGATTCTCATTGAACAACATCTCCATCTTCAGTAAGAAACAAAGTTTCAAAATCTTGGGTCACAAGAAACAATGGAGGAAGCTTTTGGTTTTGAATCTTTACCTGAGAACGACGAAGATCGTTGCGGAGAAGATCAAAGACTTGATGGTGAGAATAAGGAAGTAACGTCGTGGAGACGCCACATAGGACAACACCACCACTAACTTCCCTGGCCGTGATGCTCATCGTCTCTTTTGGTGATTCAGACAGTGCTTGTCCGTACGAATTGCTTATGGTCTTACAGTAAGTTCTCACCATTATCTCCGACAGCTTCATCAACTTCTTCTTTGCTTCTACAGACGGTATCACTGAAGGAGAAATCATAAACGAAATCACTTTAATTTTATTTAAGTTTTGAGTTTACTTGTGGAACAAGTTAATACCTCCAAGGTCAGTGATGTTTGTAGCCATGAGACTAGCCATCCTCTCACACTGTCTCTGCAAGACAGCGAGCCACCTTTCAGCACCAAAAGCTGCACCGCTCTTTACATACTCTCTAACCATCTCGTGGTGCACGTGCTTTTCCTCCACTTCCACGTGCTCAACCCACGTGATCTGAGAGTATCCGTTGGCCATGTCCTGAATGATGCAACCAGAAGGCTTTCTCCGGTACTGATCAGTATTGGTATTAGCCGAAGCCGGTTTGACCGGAAAATCTACAACCATCCATTTTCCAGCTTCAGCGTTTTGCTTCACATAACGTAGAAAGTAAGCTTCTCTTGTTGGTGCTAATGGAGATAGAACTTGTAACTCTGCATACATCTTTTTAAATAAACAAAACAATTACTACAAGAAACGTTACTAGATTTGATGACTCTTTTATATGTTACGATTTGATTACTCACCAGAAGAAGAGAGCCACTTGCTCCAGAAACTCCTGAAGAAACAATCTGAATCGTTTTGGCTCTTGAGACTATAGAGCAAAACATCTCCGACCATTTATCCTTCAGACAAGTTTTAACAAATTAATGTTAATTGTAATTAAAGAAACGCGTTTGACTTGTTTGACTTACAGCATCAAGGAATGCGTTGACAAGGGTTATGCTGTTCATGATGACGACTGTGTTAGCTCTTGAAGCTTCTCTGCGGAAATGTACATTATCCATTGAAGGCCATTTGAACATCTTCTTGTACTCTTCCACATTCAGAGAGATTCTCTCGTTGTCTGACCTCCTCTTGCTCCACAAGGGCTCATTTGTGGCACACATCTTTGCTAATTCTTGAACGCAAGAAACCGCAAGATCCATCGCAATGGCCTTGTCTTCTTCCGCAATTAACAAGTTGTTGGTTTTGTTATTGTTTGTGTCTGGAAAAAGACAGGCTGTGTCTGGTGGAGGAAGAGAAGGATTCACCAATGAAGCAATGCTGTGTAACCGATCAAGCTGCATCGTGTAATACCCATTTTAGTAGACAAAACATCAACAGCTAATATTGATTCTTTACCTCTTTGCGGAGACGGGAGTTTTCGAGGTGGAGTTTCTCTCTGGAGCCGCCACAAGAAGAGCAAGAGAGGCGTTGTAGATCGAACTGGAGTTTGCGATTCTCTGTCTTAAGAGCATCGTTCTCTGCTTTAAGCATCACATTATCTGTTCTGTCTTGTTGCGTCTGTTAATCTCAGTATTAGCAACAACAAACCGGTTTGTTTGGTATAACTAAACCGAAGTCTATCCAAAGCAAATTAAAAAAGATTGTACCTTTATTTGGGTACGTCGGTTTTGAAACCAAAACTTGACTTGTAGTGGCGTGAGACCAAGTTCTTGACTTAATCTTGTTTTGTCGTTGTCATCCGGATGAGGATTTACTTTAAAGAATCTACAATAAACACCAATTAATTAACATTAATCATTACTGTTATTTGTTTTGTTTCAAAACGGCAAAAACGTACGCTTCCATTTCTTGAATCTGATGAGCACTGTGTCTATGTAAACGTTTCTTCTTAGCAGGAGGAAGATGTTGTTCGATTGCGCTATCCTCAACCGGGTCACTACCCGCCCCGGTTGACCAACCTGACCCGTTCTCCGTCATGCTCACCGTCACATACTCTTCCTTCTAAAAATCCAAAACCAAACAATAAGCTTTTTGAGATGCAACAAAAAAAAATGTGGAGAAATTAGGGTTTGGGAAGAGAGAACAAACCGGGATAACATAGGAGAAATTAGGGTTTCCGAAGGTAACATGTTTGAGAACAGGGTTTTGGACTGTTCCTGTCGGAGATGAAGACGCCGAACCGAACATGTTGTCGGAATAATTACTAAGCATGTATCCTTCTTCGCCTGATTTCGTCACTTGATGTTCTTCGTACATTTTTTTTTGTTTCCTTATAAATCTGGAGGAATTAAAAAAAGAAAAAAGATGTATTTTACTTGTTAAAAAGAAGAAGAGATATGGATTATGGAGTACTGTTACTGTACCAGGAAGAGCAAACGGCGTCTGTTTCTGTTTAACGGCGATAATTGACGGGATTACAGAAGGCAAAGAGGCTTGTCTGTCCATCACTAGTAGGAGTATTACTTTCCCTCGAAGCAAGCAGAGCAGAGAGTCAAATCAAATCTTTTAACAGTAGCCACAAAAGTCAAAACTTTGGCTTCTCTCAGTCAAACTTTCTTCCATATGCGCTTTTCTACTGCGTGTAATACAACCCCGTTATTCAAAACAATTTAGTTGTAACCATTAAATTTATTTTGACTTTTAATTTTATTATCTAATTTTATAAGATCTAAGATATATTATATGGAGTTCATGGAGCATTTGTAGAAAAATGTGACGGACGTCAAACCATGAATCCCATTTCGCCGTGGTCATCAATTATGGCCGCCGGAATATTTATGGCTTCGGTCGCAAATTGAAGAGTGACAAAGGAGCCAAATATCAAACAATGAGCTCTTTTACGATTGAGTTCTTCCACAATCCATTTCAAAATCAAGTCGTGTCTTCTTTGTTTTAGTCGTCATGCTCGGGACCAGAATTGTGGTTACTAGAATCACTGTGGCTTCATTCGCATATTGGAACAAAGCTTGACTCAGAGCAACAATAGATAATTTTTGGTTATTTTCACCTCTGGTCTTCTTACTCTTGTTTATTCTCCAAAGTCTCAAACTCGAATATTTTCAAGTTTCTTCATTAATTTTCTCAAAAATTTTTAAATGTGCAATCTAGACCAAGCAGATATTTTGTTTTTGTTTTGCATCATTAGTCCTTGTTATGTTGGTTTATTTCGTTTATGCCCCAAATATTTCTAATTTGAAAATAAATCCATTTGATTTGGGTCCAAATATCTAAATATGCACTTTAACCTCTATTATATGCAAATAAGCACACAAAGACTATATATATATATATATATATATAAATGCATCTTTAAAATGATTTAAATGAGCTAAATGTGATGTTAAATATCATTAAAATCATGACATATCAATATGGTAAAAGTCATTTTTTGTGTACATTGTTGTAATGATATACTAGATTTTGACCCGCACATCCGTGCGGGTAATTTTTCATATTTCATTCATCTATTAATTACAATTTAATATAATTTATAGATTATACTTATAAAATCTCTAAAAGTAGCATAGTTTACTTCTATAATAAATTCTTATTACTATTATATTATTAATTACTAAAATAATGAATGAATTCATTTAAAAATCTTAGTAAGATCTTGATAGATTTTCTAAAACAGATTTTATTATAACTGATTATTTATTAATAACATCCTAATAATTATTAAAAATATTTTATTTTTAAAAGATTAATGTAATAATCAAATAAATGTAATTATTGAAATGGACCAATATGACTTTTTTATAGTAGATAAAAATTGTACTTCTCTTTTAATAGAGAAGATGTATGTAGTCATATATATATGACACTATATATACAAAATTTATATATCCACATGTACAACGATTTACATGTACACTAATTTTTTTTGGCATGTACACCAGTCAACTTGGACAAATGATTCACATGTACACACTGTAAATTTTTATACCAAACTATATATTATATTTTTGGTCCAAACCATAAATATTAATTTGTAACTTAACCAAAAAACAAATTTTGTGCTTAAAAATAAAATACTTATTTTAGTTAAAATTGCAAAATACTCCCTATGTTTTAGAAAGAAGAATTTTTAGATTATTCACGCATATTAAGAATACAATGAATATTTAGAAAAATGTCTTTATAGAACAAGAAAAAGGTTCAAAAATCTTATCTTCTGAAAAAGTTTAGTTTTTCAATCAAAGATTGTGTCTCAATCTTTAATTTATAGAAAGAAAATATTTGAGCTTCCTAGGTTTAGGATAATGAGCGGATAATGAGTGAAACTAAGTTTTATAAAACTATCATACGAGTATATCATTATCAATTGTTGATGTTGTACCTCTCTTATGTAATGATGTAGCATGTATATTCATAGTTGAAAGAAAATTAAGGCATTTGTAAAAATAACATAAACACACTACTAAAGTTTTACAAAATGCACAAAAAAAATAAAACTACAACTTTAAAAGCTATTTGGTGTGTACACTATCTTATGTACATAAATTGTTTGTTATCCACATGTACAATGATTCACTTGTACACCAATTAACTTGTACAACATAGACACCAAATAATATTTTAGATACATTTGAAATGTACACCTAATAAATTTGTTAGATACATTTGCAAATTGCAAAATATGTACGGTAAGAAAATGTTATGGTGTACACATCACTATCCACATAAACAATGTTTCACAAAAAAGTCACATGAACAACTAACTGTACATTACAAACATAATGATAATCAATGATTTGAATGATTTTAAGAATCTTGTCTTAGTTAATTTAGATCATTTTAGACACTTTCTTCACTTGATCTTAATATCTTATGATTTAAATATATTTTACCATCTTAATTTAGTTAATTTAAGTAATTTTAGGTTATATATTGTAATATATATTGCAATTGTGTGTTTATTTGGATATGCCAAAAGATAAAGTGCATAAATGTAAGTTTAAGGTCAAATAAAAAGGAAAAATTTGTATATTCAAGAGTTTGAAGTCAAACTGAAAACAAAGCTAAACATGAGGAGTTTAAAGTGGAAATAAAAGAAATTGTTGTGGTAACAATCATGATCACGATTGATCTCGATCTTTGTCTCTTCAAGCTTGCAACCATGGATTTTTGTCTCTTCAAGCTTGGTATTTACAAAAGAGATGATCTTGTCGTCGTCTTGTACGCTGATGTGGTTTACGTCTTTGTCGCCCTCAACGTTCATGTTGTCTACACCGTCTTCGTCTATGTCGTCTATGATGTTTTCGTTTACATCATCGTCATCGTCTTTTCCGCCGTTGTAACCGTTGTCGTCTATGTCGTTGTCGTCACCATTGTTGTCACCGTTATCGTCTCCGTCGCGCCGTCATGGTTATCTTCGTCACCTTTGTCTAGTCTTCATTGTTTACGTCGTCGTCGTTTACTTCTCCATCGTCTTGTTCTATATTGTTAATGATTTTTTTCTAATAGACAAGGAAACAAACACTTAATGTTTTGTAATCGATGTTGAGGATAAATCAATAGATCCAACGAATAATATTAGAGGTAGATATGTGTCAACTCAAGTTTGATCTAAGAAATAAAATAATGTTTTTTCTTTTCCAAATTACGTTAAAAAGAATGAGAGCAGACTTATTAGTCATCAGCTTAGTTACGAATTGACTATTTAGAAAAGAAGGAAGCTGTTAGAGGAAAATGTGTTAGTAGTGAAATGTAGTTCATTGTGTTAATAAAAAAATGAAAATTGTCTGTAATTCTTTTTTAAAAAATGATTGAAATACATTTTTTATTAATTATATATATTTAACTAATAATATTTGAAATAAATACATGTATGTATTAGATCAATGCATTTTATAATTAATATGCAACTAAAATGAGTATATAATACATTAAAATTGGGGCTTATTTGTGAAATATCCAAGAAAAAAAAAGAAAATTGGTTTTATACAGAGAAGGTAGAAAGAGATAGAAAGTAAAAAGAGGTGAGAGAGTGTTGTTTTGGTTAGTGAGTGAATTTTGGATTTTTGGGTGTTATACTATGCAATTTCACTTAAAATTGTAAAATATACTTTTTAAGTAATAAAAAATGTTAAAGTGACACTTTTTAAATAATAGAAAGAGTATAATATGTCTAGTTTTCGTAATATTTAGATTTTACTTTTAAGTAAATAAAAAATAATGTAACGTGTTTAGCAGGGTTTTAAAAAATAAAAAAACAAGGCCCATTTTAATAATGTGAAATAATTTATATGTTTCTGAAAAGTTTGTTATAATATAAAGTAAATACACCAAACTATTTTGTTTTTATCCAAACAATACCATTCTTCTAGCTTTTTTGATGCAAAATCATCGATCAAATCATCAAACTTGATCTTTTTCAAAATATCATTTTCAGCAGTTTTTTTAAAACATTTTACAGCAAAAACAAAATATTTTATCAATTTCTTTACAATAGACTAACCAATCTCTTTTGCATTTTTCTCTATTCAATAAAGTTCTATTATACCACTTTGCAGAAAAACATCTATTCAATTTATCTTTGGGACCTTTTTAATAGACATATCTCTTTTAAAACCTTTTTCTATTAAAACATCAAGAACATTTCAGTTTCTTGGATCAAATATGTCAAACGTATACACATGTTCACTATTTACTTCTTCTAAATCATCATCATTTGAGTTCAAACAATCACCATTTTTAAGATCATCCTCACAAACATTATCACAATTATTATTATTCTTAGGCATACAAACATCAACACTATCATCATTTTTATCAATATCTTTTATATTTTCATATTCATTGTTTTTAGTGGAAGAAACATTTTTTGGATTTTTAACTAAAACTTATGAAAAGCACTTTTTGAGACTATTAAATTTCCCAGTTTCTTTTTTTTTGGACATTTTTTATATCCACAATCAAGAGCCATAATCTAGAAAAATAATAGAACAATAGAACCTGGATAGTGGTTAGACAAGAAGCTGTAGACTCTTTGGTTTAAATTAGACAAGAAGCTGCAGACCCT
>CAJHQQ010002281.1:0-68540 GCA_905132885.1 Moricandia moricandioides
CAAACTTTGTTTTTTCCTTTAGTCACTTATGTTTACAACTATTTCGGTTTCGGCATAAATAGTTTTTTTTTTTCCAAATGCTACTTGGCTCAAATTATCTATATCTAAAAAGCCTCTAAATCTTATGACCTCCCGTAAAATAAGACTGTAACATTCTGGTTTGTGATATATATTGAAAAGTTAAAAGATTGATTTAGTTGTCTAATATTATAAATACATTTATTTTTTGTATAATACAACCGTTTAGAACTTTAAAATTTAGCGTGTTTGAGCTCGATTAGTGAGAAAATGAATGACCTATTGAATGATTTGTGATATTGTGTTAATGAGGCCAAACACCAAAAATGTCATGTGTTGATTGTAGGTTGGTGAGTAAACAATATTTTCAAATTTTCAAAAATTAACGTATCACCTGTCGCACAGAATGAAACATGTATTGAGTGAGCAGATGTGAGGAGTGCATTAGTCGTGAGCAATCCAACGTTACAAAGACATTTTAAATTGAGCATAAACTTTTCAAATATGTCTCAAGAGGGGTAATTGGTTTGAGTTGTACCAAACGATTTTAAATTTAATTTCCTATCTACAACCATATAAACTAGCAATCATGATTTAGATAGTTTTTAAAAGCCTAAGTAAAATATGGTTTTATGAATTTATTTCTAAAAGCAAAACAATATTAATGTAGAAATATATATATATATATATATATATATACATATATATCTATTTATTACATTTTGCTCATTTATAAGTTAGCACTGAAATAGATCTACCATTGTTGAATCTGACATTTAGTCGTTATATTTGGTCCGAAGACAGACTAAATTCGACGGTGGACTAGTTCAGGACGTTATATTAGACTCGAAAAGCAGTTAATAGCTACATGTGCGATAAGTAAACGAAATAAGTAAAACTGCTGCTTGAATGCCGCGCAGAGAAAATACAAGTCAGCGAGAAATACAATGAGTAAACCCTAATTCTACCCTCCAAATGTGTGTGTATAAAAATATTTTCCCTTTTCTCGTTTCTTTAGTTCTCTTTTTAAGGGCTCTTCATCTTCCTATTTCTCCGTTAAGCCGCTCTGACCTAATGAAAGCTCGAAAATATGTTTCGGGCAGAGCTCTTTAGGCCGACATTCAACAATTCGATACAGACGAATCGAGTTCGCGCATGTTCTATCTCGCGCGTTAAGTGTAAAGCAGTTTTGCAGTCGCCGAGTTCAAATATTTTGCATCGACTTTGTTCTGAGCTGCAGCCGGTCCAAACTAAACTAATAGACTGAATTATTTATTTGATGAGCCTTATGGATGGATCCATCTCCCACACATATATGATTACATACAATTCTACTCAGTATAATTCGTTTACTGCATTGAACACTCATACATTATTAATTTAAAAACATATATGAAAATAACTTTTAAAATGAAAGAGTGACAACGTAACCAGAAAATACTCTTTTCTATACGAAACATACTCGAATAGCATTTAATAGACGATAGTAACTGCGTGAGGTAGCCGCGTGACAGCATTACTATCATGGAGCGGTCACTGATCTCAAATAGTCAATGGCAACAATGAATTGTCATCGCGAGTAGCATAGTCAGTATTAGTTCCTGTTCAACGAACTATCTTCTCTTCTTCTTCAAAATCTAATATCTCGCTACAAAGTGTTTTAGTCTCTAACGCGTTACGCCAACTTCGTTTGAATGATACTCATGCTACAACGTGCTCACCATAATTAGGTCTCAATGTTTCATCACGCTAGTTTGTCCTTGCAGTTTTGTTAATATGTGAATTTAGCTTAATACATTTTTCTTTTTATTCAGTATAGAATGTTTATCATATGCGAACTGTAATGCTATAAACGTTATTAACACTTATAAGGTCACTAACGTAGGTCCGCCAGATTTCGCATGTCCTCCTCGGCTACTATATATGAATATCCCATTTTCGTCCAGTGTCATGTCTGTTATTTCGAATTTTTTTTATTGATTCTGCAAACTATCAAGTGAATTTTCTCCGTTATCTATTTTTTTTATAGACCATCTATCATTAGATTGTTTTTTCTGGTTAAAAAGCCAAAGTTTGTCCGAAAATCATCAGATTGTTTCACCTTAATCGTGTTTAATTCTAGAATTTCCTATAGATAAGTGGGGAAAATAATCACACTCTAGCAAATCAGTATTTAATTAATTACTTAAGTTTTTTGAGAAAAATTATTGAAGTTTTTCTTATGCATTTCTTTTGCGGAAAACTAAAATACTGCATCATGTCCACTTACAAAATATAACATATTTATTGTAAATCAAGACTGTCATTCTGCCAATGAATTTATATGATCCACATTCGTCTAGGTTTAACTCTAATACAATTTGTAGTGAATACAACTACATGAATAAAATCTTGAGGGAGCAAACAATTAAGCACAGTTTTAATACATGTAAACAAGCAGACAAACAATCCAGCACAAACTAAGACACTACTGAATTTTATTCAAAAGGTAAAATATATATACTGCTCACAGTCCTGTCAATTTTCAGTGACAAATTCTTCAGGTTGAACTGAATAAGAGAGTTTACACCTGAATAAAAGCATTAGCATTGTTAGTTATTAAATTGATTTTCTCAATCAAATTTTAGTATTAATAATATCTTCTGATCTCACTCAAAATTTAATGTGAAAAATGTATGCGAATCAAGTCAGCATGATAGTCTCTCGCCATTTCTTTAAGCCAGTTTTTAAAATTAGAAAGCTATTGTAAAAATATTAGCGACGATCTCTTCAACTTTTTTTCTTGTGATTTTTTTATCTTGCTTTATCTACTCTGGTGACTAAGAAACTCTTGTATGAGACTACTAGCTGCGTATGCTTAACTATTGTTACTTATTTCCATCGACGTTTAAGCTCCTACATCTTAACAAGCTGGGTTTTGATTAGAATACGTTAGCGTTCATTTGCGAAGAATAAATGTATGCTAGAAAAACGTAAGCATGGATATATAAATGGAAAGCAATCAAACATTCGAACAATACGATCGTTATCATCGTCCTATTGTCTGACTGTTTATCATGGTGCTGATTTTTCAATTTAAGATTGTAATTGACAGAGGACCCAACCAAATTTAACTCATATTGACTTTGTCAATCCTACAATGAGTTGACTCAACTTCTACTAAACATAACTGCCGCCAAATACGACCGACTCAATTTAATGTAAAGACAGAGAACTATTGGATTCGAGTTAGTTGGATCATCACATGATAACTATAACTTGATTTTAAGTTGAACTTAAATATTCCCTCCGTATTGACGTTTTAGAGAAATTTTTTGTTCTAAATTATTTGACGTTTTCAATTTTCTATGTAAAATTTATTAGTAATTAATGTTGAGATGACCAATGATATTATAGCTTCTATTTTATTATTAGTTGAATTGTGGTTAGGTAAACAATTAATGATGTTTTTGTTTAGAAAATAATAAAAAATTAAATGTTTCTTAATCTATGTGCATAATCCTAAAACGTCAAATATAAAAAACGAAGAGAGTATGAAATACTATTAGACACACAACACTAATTCGCATCTACTGTAATTCTGAACCGTTATCTATTCCACATATAGATGTATATATCTTTTATATATATATATATATAATATATATATATTAGTTATATATATATATATATATATTATAGGGCAAATCTCTCAATAGATAGTTTTTAATTTTTATCACAAAAATAGAGTAAGAAAAAATGATCAACTAATAGATTTTTTATTTTAAAAGTGTTAATACTAGTTTTAACTTTCACCTCGCAAAACTTAACTTCATAACTTTAAACCCTAAATATAGATTAATTTACCCAATAAATATATAAATATACATTTACATATTTTAATGAAATCTATTTTTATCATTTTATTTTAAAAAACTATTTTTGGTGACATTTTAGGTCTATCTAAAGATATTTTTTTGTACCGTATCTCAAGTGAGTATCCTATTTTGTATCACTATTAAAATACAGAAATGAAATGATCAAATCCTTATTTTATCGCAAAAGCCATAAAAGCTTGTGAAATGTATGATAATTCCTTGATATAATTAAAGGTGGGTAAGAAATGATCGAATCCCTTACTTATCGCAAAAGCTAAGAAAACGAGTAAACTCTTTTGAGAAATCTGTCATTTTTCCAGAAAGACATTTTGGGATTACAGAAAACCGAAGAAAATGGTAACATCACCTAACTTAGGGGCCTTAACTTCGTTTCAAAAGGGTCGACACAAACAAGATTCATATCATACTCCTATTTATCAAAAAGTTTCTTCAAAAGGAAAGATGAAACACGTTGATAGAAGAATGCATGGGAAAAAAAGTATAGAGAAGATGCCTTATCGCAGACGAGGAGATTCTTGCATTCCCCAAAGAACACATGGAAACTCTTACCTAATACTACAAGTAAAATAGAGTAGAGCACTCTAATCAGCTTTTAAAAAGGTTCGACAGCTTTTGTTAAGGTATCCTTCTCCTAAATGTGAGGGTTTTGTTGAATATGAGGAGGTTCAGGACCGGATCTCGTAATCCCCGTACCCGAAACTACAACATGTAATATTAATATTCTCCCAGTATTACTCGAACTATGGAATTCTTACGTAATGGTCATGGTCCTTTCTAGTTTAGCGTATGAGCTCTAAGGCCATGATAACCCGGGTCTCTTAAGGTGGAGTTCTTAACGTAAAATTTGTCTTTATTACACTTTCTCCGCTAAGAGACGTCTCTTATGGTTATTATTTAAGAGACGTCTCTTATGGTTCTTATTTAAGAGACGGTTCTTAGGTTTTCTTAGTTAAAAGCTAAGAAACGTCTCTTAGACACAGCTAAGAACCCCACCTTAAAAGACTCCGGTTAATCCTGGTTATACGTTTCTAGTTTACCAGGATCAATCATAGCATGACTCCACATTGGTATCCAATCTTTTTTTTAATCTGTGTATCTCCAAATTTCACTAATACAATACTACTAAACGATTCAAACAAACGGATTAACTTATTTTTTCTTGATGTCAAATACCTATATAGTAGCACTCTCAGTTTCAGACACAGAAGAAGATTAACCGAAGAGATGTTACCAAATTAGGATGATAGTTCTATTTCTTATGCCAAAGTCATATATATATATGTCCATCAATATAGGTGACAGTTTGGCCGAGTGGTCTAAGGCGCCAGATTTAGGCTCTGGTCCGTAAGGGCGTGGGTTCAAATCCCACAGCTGTCAAATCTTTTACTTTTTTTAACTCTTTTGTTTATTTTTATTTTTCTTTCTCAATGGACGTTGTTGACTTCGCCGCCATAATTTTAAGTTAAATAGGTCAAAATCAAGTAAGCATTAACATTAGTATCCAGAAGAATAGATGTTGGGTCAAGGTAAGTGGAGCATGGAATCCGGATACAGGTTGTTCAAATCGACTATATCATGATATTGTATTTGAATGAATCCTTGGATCCACATGAGTCCATTAATTGAGTTCATTTAAAAATCTAATGTATATATTATTGTGAATGTGTCAACCAAAAGATATATATATAATTGTTGGCCTTTAAGTTGGACGAAAATAACAATAATGTATCTAACCAAAAAAACTACTGTATTTTTATCCATTACTACTTTACTAGACAAGGCGATATATATTAAAATGTAACAAAAAAGATCGAACAGAAAAATGTATTGGTCAAAAATTATGCGATAAAAGTATATACAAAAGAAGTACATCTTTATTTGACTTCTCATCTATTTTCATAATCTTTTTTTTTGTAACTGACTAATTTCATAGCTTAATATATATATATCAAAGACAATATCGCTTACATAACTATCTGAAAACGAATGTCAATAAGAAAATTCATGATATAACAAGACATTTGAGATAAGAAATTTGTTTTTCACCGTTCAAAAATTATTGTTTCCCCTTTGTATTTCGGGCAAGCAGAAGGACAAATTATAACGCTTGACAGATTATATTGCTATAAAACAAAACACCAACTTGTTTTTTTGCCAAATAAACAAACTTGTATATACATAATAATTGTTGCACAAAAACATATATAAATATATTATTAAGATAGCCCTACTAGGGTTTTGACTCTTTCTAGTCCGAACTCAGAAGACGTGTTAATGATTTAAAATAAATAGACAAATGCTGAATATATATTTTTCTGTAGAAGCAAAAGAGTTGATAATTGTTTGTTGTTAAAGTACTCAATAGTCAAACATTATGTCGACCACAATGGTTTAAGTTTCAGTTGATGCTCTACTCTTTTGACCAAAAAGGCTGTCATCACCAGTTGCCCAATTCACATTCTTTATTTTCCAAACAAGCGTTGACGCTTATTTATATTAACTAGAGTAAAAAACTCTACATAATACAAAATATTCATAAATTATATCCATTATTTATTTCAATTTGATCCAAAAAAATTAATATATGTAGTTCCATAAAATAATGTAAATATTAAAATTTAATATTTATAAAAAAAACAAACGACAAATATTTATGTATACTTAAAAAAACAGATTTTGTTATATACAATAGATGTATTTCAATAATTCTATATATATTTATATAATTATATATATATATATGTAAGTTTTTAAAAAATTATTTATTAAATTGATCCAGTAGTTATTAGATTTTTAAAAATAAACATTGTCAATTTAAAAAATACTTTACTCTTTTTATTTTTTTTATTGAATGGATCAAATAAAATATTCAATTAAAATATATAATTTTTTTGAATATCCTGAATATTTGAATAGCTACGGATGAATACTCGGAAATTTGAATATCTGAACGAAATAGATCACTAATATTTCTAAACGCCTGGATCCGTTCTCGCCCACTGAGTTCCAGTGAATATATATATACATATATATATTGAAATTTTTGTATGTATGTTTAGTTTCAGCGATAAGAAATACAATTCTTTTCGTTTTAGCAGTGATGTAAATTTGCAAAGGGCAAATCTTTCAAATAGACTTTTTTTGAAGTTTTTTGTCACAAAAATAACATTTAAGAAAAAAATGACCAAAATATTTTTTTTTATTTGAAAATTTTAATATTTTAATATTTTATTTAATTATAAACTTCACCTCCAAAATCCAATCCAATAACTCTAAACCTTAAATTTAGATTAATTAACCCAATAGGTATAAATATATATTTACACAATTTAATAAAGTTTATTTTGGTTAATTTTTTCATTGAATGTTATTTTGGGGACATAAAAATTTTAACGTCTATTTTGTTTTTTATCTCATTTGTAAATTCGAATATAATGTATGGGTTGTGCCAGAAACAAGAATATAAGAGCATCTCTAATGTATTACTCCATTTTTTACTCTAAAATGGTGTAACACCAAAATGGAGTTGAGTTTTACTCCAATGTATTACTCCATTTTTAACTTCAATTCTTAAATATTTTTATTTTTATTTATTTATAATTTTTAATAATACCTCATACTTATAAAAATTTGCCAATAAATCCTAAACTATCTTTTGTTTACAAAAATTCATTAAAATATATTTATTTAAATTAAAAATTTATTATTAAAAATTACAAGAAATCATAAAAAATACAATACATATTTTTTTTCAAAAATTATCATTGGAATATTATCATTGGGCAATACTTCACCAATCTTAGTGGATCCAGAAACGATTTGCCGGATTATTAAATATATTATTTTATGTAATTTTATATTATTTTTTTTATTTTATATTATTTATGTTTATGTTTTAAAATTACTTTATGCATTTTTATGTAAAATTATTAAATAATCCTTTGTGAAATATCCTATTACTTATCATGTTATTGTATTATTTTTTAAATATTATTTAAGTAAGAAATAAAAAAATTAAAAAATTAGAGGATTAATTCATAAATAAAAAAACTTCAACTCCAAAATGAAGTAATGGGTAAGATTATTTTATAAATAGAGTAACCCTAGCCATTACTCTATTTTGGAGTTAGAAATGGAGTGAGATTGAAATATATTATATCCAAAATGGTGTTTGAAGGAGAAAATAAAGTAGAGTTGGAGATGTTCTGAGGTATGAGTACAGAAAACTATTGATTTATATAGCTAGATTAAATGAACAAAGATAGACAGTACATTTTAAGAATGTGTATGATTGGCAGAATGGGAATGCGTTTTAGTGGCTTTATATGCAACTTGGCCGAATTATCATTTATGCTTAAATCATGAACTATATATAATATTGCTACTTGGCCAAAAATATATTGCGACTTGGCCTTTTCACATCCGTGATATGATCCTTACATGTAATATCGTCTTGGCAGCATGTTCATATATACAAACCCCTACGAGTCTGTGGTGTGTATATATATAGATTATCATCTCAAAACATGTCATAATATATTATCACCATTTTCAACTAATCTAAACCATGACTTCACTCTCAAAAACAACTCTGATTCTAACACTCTTCTTCTTGTTGTTCTCTGGCTTTTCACTTGCTAAACAGAAGTTTAAACCAGAGATTGAAGCTTTAAGATCCTTCAAGAAAGGTATTTCCGACGACCCTTTAGGGATATTGTCTGACTGGACCACCACTGGTCTGATACGACACTGCAATTGGACCGGAATCACCTGCGATCGTACCGGTCACGTTGTCTCAATTTCCTTGATGGAGAAGCAACTTCAAGGTGTCCTGTCTCCAGCCATTGCAAATCTCACCTATCTCCAGGTTCTTGATCTTACTTCTAATAACTTTTCCGGCGAAATACCATCTGAGATAGGGAACTTAACCGAGCTTAACCAGCTCATTCTCTACTTAAATTATTTCTCTGGTTCAATTCCTTCCGAGTTATGGAGGCTTAAGAATATTGTGTATCTTGACCTGAGAGATAACTTACTGACCGGTGATATTCCTGAAGCAATCTGCAAAACTAGATCTTTGGAATTAGTTGGATTTGAAAACAACAACTTAACCGGAACAATACCAGAATGCTTAGGAGATTTGGTTCATCTCCAAATCTTTATAGCAGGTTTGAACCGGTTTAGTGGTTCAATTCCTGTATCAATTGGTACTCTGGTTAATCTGACGGATTTTAGCCTGGATAGTAACCAGTTAACGGGTAAAATTCCGAGGGAGATAGGAAATCTCTCGAATTTACAAGCTCTCATTTTAGCTGACAACATGTTGGAAGGAGAGATACCAGCTGAGATCGGAAACTGCACGAGCTTGAACCAACTTGACCTATTTCGTAACCAGTTAACCGGGGAAATACCAGCTGAGTTAGGGAACTTGGTTCAGCTGGAGGCACTCCGGATATACAAGAACAAACTGAATTCTTCAATTCCATCCTCATTGTTTCGGTTAACAGGGTTAACCAACTTGGGATTGTCGAATAACCAATTGGTTGGAACAATACCAGAAGAGATTGGTTTCCTTACATCAGTTAAAGTCCTTACGCTTCATTCCAACAACTTAACAGGAGAGTTTCCACAGTCAATCACAAATTTGAAGAACTTGACAGTGATAACAATGGGATTCAATTCGATTTCCGGTGAGCTCCCGGCGAATCTAGGGCTTCTCACAAACCTTCGGAACCTTTCTGCACACAACAACCTTCTCACTGGGCCAATACCTTCTAGCATAAGTAACTGCACTGGTCTTAAAGTCTTGGACCTGTCTTATAACCAAATAACTGGCAAGATTCCTAGGGGTTTAGGAAGGATGAATCTTACATTTCTTTCTCTTGGTCCGAATCGGTTTAC
This sequence comes from Moricandia moricandioides, assembly GCA_905132885.1. Lineage (NCBI taxonomy): Eukaryota > Viridiplantae > Streptophyta > Magnoliopsida > Brassicales > Brassicaceae > Moricandia > Moricandia moricandioides. The sequence continues at coordinate 9,798 of CAJHQQ010002281.1, forward strand.
AGGCGAAATTCCAGATGATATCTTTAACTGTTCATACATGGAAACTCTCAATCTGGCAAGGAACAACTTCACAGGAACGCTCAAGCCTTTCATTGGGAAGCTTCAGAAGCTACGGATTTTGCAGATATTTTCTAACTCTTTCACTGGAACCATTCCTCGAGAGATAGGGAATCTCAGAGAGTTGAATGACTTCCAACTTCACACTAATCATTTCACGGGAAGAATCCCGAGGGAAATATCAAATCTGACTCTACTGCAGGGGCTTGAGCTAGATACAAATGACCTCGAAGGTCCAATTCCTGAAGAAATGTTTGGTATGAAGCAACTCTCAGAGCTCGATCTATCCAACAACAATTTCTCAGGTCCAATTCCTGTCTTGTTCTCGAAGCTTGAATCTCTTACCTACTTGGGTCTTCGTGGAAACAAGTTTAACGGGTCTATCCCTGCAAGCCTTAAGTCACTTTTGCATCTCAACACACTCGATGTCTCCGGCAATCTTCTCACTGGAACCATCCCTGAAGAGCTGATATCATCGATGAGAAACTTGCAGCTTACCCTCAACTTCTCAAACAATCAATTATCAGGAACCATCCCCAATGAGCTTGGAAAGCTAGAAATGGTTGAGCAAATTGACTTTTCCAACAATCTCTTTTCTGGGTCTATTCCACGATCTTTACAGGGCTGCAAAAACGTGTTCTTCTTGGATTTTTCAAGAAACAATCTCTCCGGTCAGATTCCAGATGAAGTTTTCCAACAAGCCGGCATGGATATGATCAAAAGCTTGAACCTTTCAAGGAACAGTCTCTCTGGCGAAATCCCTGGAACCTTCGGGAACATGACGCATTTAGTCTCCCTGGATCTCTCTTATAACAATCTCACAGGTGAAATTCCGGAGAGTCTCGCCAATCTGTCGACGCTGAAACATCTCAAACTAGCTTCAAACAAACTCCAAGGCCACGTCCCTGAATCAGGTGTGTTCAAAGACATCAACGCAGCTGATCTGATGGGAAACAAAGACCTCTGTGGCAACAAGAAGCTTCTCAAGCAATGTATGCTAACCAAGAAGTCAAACCACTTCAAAAAGAGAACTGCAATCATCGTGATTGTTCTTGGATCAACAGCTATTATTCTTCTTCTTATTATACTCATTCTCACCTACTGCAAGAAAAGGGGAAAAAAGACTGAAACCTCATCAGAATCTCCAATGCCAGATTTAGATTCAGCTCTAAAGCTCAAGAGATTCGATCCAAAAGAGCTGGAACAAGCAACAGACTCATTCGATAGTACCAACATCATCGGTTCAAGCAGTTTAAGCACAGTCTACAAAGGCCATCTACAAGATAACACAGTGATCGCAGTAAAACTACTAAACCTAAAACAATTCTCAGCAGAATCAGATAAATGGTTCTACACAGAAGCCAAAACACTAAGCCAGCTAAAGCATCGCAACCTAGTGAAGATCTTAGGGTTCGCTTGGGAGAGCGGGAAGATGAAAGCCTTAGTGCTTCCATACATGGAGAAAGGAAGCTTAGACGACGCGATACACGGCTCCGGCGAACAAATCGGAGGCTTCGCCGAGAGAATCGATCTGTGTATCGATATCGCGAGCGGAATCGATTACCTACATTCTGGATTCGGATTCCCGATCGTCCACTGCGATTTGAAGCCGGCGAATATACTCCTCGACGGAGATCGTGTTGCTCACGTCAGCGATTTCGGGACGGCGAGGATTCTAGGGTTACGTGAAGACGGAAGCGTAACGGCTTCTACCTTCAATGGCACTATTGGATACTTAGCTCCAGGTAAGGAAAAAAAAAAATAGTTTACGCTATTTATTGGAGTTTGGTTAACACCGGTTTATATCCAAATGGTAAACCGGTGTTAACCAAACTTCAATACTATTATTGATTTATTAAACTCATTTCTCTTTGATGATCAGAGTTAGCTTATATGAGGAGAGTGACGACGAAAGCTGACGTGTTCAGCTTCGGGATCGTGATGATGGAGCTGATGACGAAACGGAGACCAACTTCGATGAGCGGTGAAGAATCACAAGGGATGAGTTTGCGTCAGTTAGTGGAGGAATCGATTAGAGATGGAGTAGAAGGGATGACTAGAGTTCTTGATTCAGAGATTGGGCCTTCTATTGGGTCTAGGAAGCAGGAAGAGGCTGTTGAAGATTTGTTTAAGCTTTGTTTGTACTGTACAAGCTCCAGGCCTGAGGATAGGGCCGATATGAATGAGGTTCTTACGCATTTGATGAAACTCAGAGGGAGGGCGATCTCAGTTTCAGAAGTGTAGCAGCAAGCAAAGCTAAAAGGATGGTTGAAGCAATCAGAAGAGTTTGTTTCTTTACTTCTGTTTAAATTGTAAATTATCTCTCTCGTAAGTTATTGGGCTAGACTAAGGGCCCATATCTTTTAGGCCCAGTAATATTTGTTGATGTGTTAAGTTGGTCAGTCTTATCACAATCTACCGTAATTGCTATTCTTCATGCTAATGAGGCAAATCAGATCACAAGTGGTATGTTAATCGTTTCTAAGAGTAGAGATTCGAAGAATTAAAAGCCATACATATGGTGTCACATTGATGAGATTACTAAACCACACAACTAAACCGGAAACTAAAAAAAAATAAACCATTATGAATGAATGGTTAAAACTCTAGAGTTAGTTAATACAGCTACGCATTATAATCTACAAAAGCCTAAATAACTTCTCCTTTATATCATCTTGCATTGTAATAGACAAACATATACTTTATTGCAAATACAAAATATGTTAGAGATTTAAGTGAATTATTGCAATCATTTAATTGAAACATTGCAATTGTCTAGCCAACAATTACAACTGTTTGTGATAACTATTAATGATGAACTTTTATAAGTTTTATAAACCATTGCAACCATTATATATAAGTGAGGTTGTCAAACATAGATAAGTTCGATATATCATTCTTATCTAAATTTAGGTTCAAATCATCAAAAGTTTAGTTTGCTTTTTGTACTCGTCTATACACTTAGAGATGTGAAAGTACGTATGTCCTTTTCCTCATTAGTTCATATATATATCAAGTAAATAAATAGACTAATACATGCCCGTCAAGGTCAAGAATAACTAACACATTCACTCAAAGAAATTTATTTTAATAACTCGAAAGAGACTCCATATCCGTGCCTAACATTTCTACATTATATCATATAGTCTCAAAAATATACATGCAATTTTAATAAAACTACTACTTATAGTATGCATCCGATATTGTTTATGTATAATAGTATATGTATATCATCAAAGTTTTAAAATTTGCATCCAAGAATAAAATATCATCAAGGTTCTTGTTTGAAGAAAACGGAAGGAAACATCTCCTTCAAAATCTCATAGTTACTATCATGCTGAAACTCGTGGTTTTGTTGATGTTGATGATAAGGGTTTGCATTCACGCTTCTTGGAGTGTTGATGAAACTGGAAACTGGAGATAGAGACGATGATTTATAATCAGATGCGGTGGACGTGGAAAACACTGCCGTGCGGCGAGTGGTCGGGATCGGGTGGTTGTGTTGACTCTCGTAGGTTGTGATCACGACCGTTGGATCTTGGTAAGATCTTTCAACTCTCTTCTTCACGTTGCACTTCTGGGTTGTGCATCTATAGTAACTCCTGTTATGTAACGACATATACTATATTGTGTAAGCGTGTGATTTCTAATGTCGGTTACAAAATTAAAGTTACATTTTTGTACATTAATGTTAGAAACAAAATTGATCACACAATGTCAAAGTCTTATATGGAATACATATATTTTAGTTTAAGCAAATATAAGAAGATATTGAAAATAATTTGTTTTTACAAATAACTTGAGTTTACCACAATATAGTTAACGGTAAAAACAATATAAACAGTGAAATTTTGATTAGAAAATTAAAATGAATTGGTTAATTGAATGTGGATGTGATCAATCATCACAACTCTATAAGATAAAAAAAATTAATTAGCTGAAATAAAATTAACTATAGAAGAACAAAAAGAAAAAAAATTAAATAGAACATAGACGAGGAAATCTTTCGTGGACCTTGAATGGATGTGGATACAAAAATAAAATATTTTAAATAAAATTTGGTTTTAGTTTTCAATCATAGAGTAAACATACTGAATTTTTACCATGAATACCAAAGTGTTTTTGAAGAAAAAAAAATACACTATAAATTATCTTTGTTAAGTATTTCATTAATTTAATTTACTTAGTTATTTATTTCTTTCATATAAAAACCCATAAAAGTCGATTAAAGTACCTCGGATAGGGACTGTTTTTGACTGCCTTTTGGCCGTACTTCCTCCAACGATAGCCGTCTTCGAGATGATCAACTTCGGTCTTAGTCATAAACGAGACTCGTGGTTCTCTTATCTTCTTCTCTTGTTTCTTATTTGTTTTAACCCTGAGTTACATATATATCACGCAATTGAATTAATGCTTTTTCTTAATGGACCGTGTTGTAATCCTTGATACGGTGTACCATACAATTCACTTTGAACCATATATTTAATATATATTGTTAAGCACCAAATGATTGCTAGTCACCAGTTTTTTTTTTTACAATAATCTTAGGTGGTAGTCTACAAAAATTAGGACTTTTTTTTTGGTTTAAGTGGTTCTTTAGGGGGCATACTGTAGGTAAAAATAAATGAAATAAACAATTTTAGAATCAGAATACATTGCTTATATATATTAAATCATGCATTACAGAAAAACACTAAGCTTTAATGTGTGATAAATATTTTATTTATTGTTCTTTCTTAAATAAAACTAGCATTCTACCTAAACATGTTCAGTATCATCAAAAATAGCAGAATCGCAAAGTTGTTTGAAATAAAAAAGTGTCATTTATGATATTCAGATTCTGTATATGTTGTTTTCGTACAAGACACCATGTTAATTAATATATTGCACCCAAAAAGTTAATTAATATATCTTTTATTTATAATTAGTTTTTTTTTTTTTTTGCTAAAAACTTTTATTTATAATTAGTTAAAGAAAATTATGTTCGAGAAACGATTGGCCCTGAAACTGAAAAAGAAAAAGAAATGCATTTCCAAATTTTCTAATAATTAAGTTTTTGATGTTTGATTAGCTAGAGTTTTGTTTTTGTATGCAAAAGATGTTTGATTAGAATAACGAGTCATTTCCAGTGATAGAAACCAAATAAAATTTTGATCATGATTCATATGATGATGAACTCCAAATATTTCCATCTTGCTTGACTATATAAAAGTTTAACTACTAAAAACTATTATGAACTTTTCTCACAAACAGAAACTTACACTTTCTGAGAACGTTGTTCTCCTCCATTATCTTCATCTTCTCTTTTCATCAGGCTCTTGCCAGAATCTTCGCCGTGATGATGATCGGCCTCACTCGAAGGAGATGCAGAAACCCTAGTTTCATTCTCAATCATTGCACCACCACCACCGACAACTTCATGACTCTTTAGACTAGTATTATAATTATAAGCATTATAAAACCCATTTTCTTGATCGATCGAAGGATTAAAAAACTCGCTGGAAGATAGCGAGGGCTCGAAACCAAATCCGAACACTCCTTGAGAACTCGAGTGTAGATCAGAACCTATTTGTGATGAGATCATGTTTGCATTATAAGTGCATGGACCAGAAACGTAAGGGAGACTCATCATATTTTGACTGTCGATGTTGTTGTAATGATTATACGATGAAGTGTACGCATAGTTGCTAAGATCGTTTGTTTCATTAGACATGATGAAGAACAAAGAGCTTCAAACCAAACAACTTTGTAAAAAAAAAAAGATAAGAGCTAAGAGCTTAAAGAAAGAAAGAAGACGAACTTTTTACGTTTATGATTTTTAGTCGGTCTAAATCTGGTGATAGACTTTTGGGTCTTCTTGTATTTATACCGTTTGAAAACTATATATTATTTAATATGTTTTGCTGAATAAAATATAGTAAAAATGGCGTTTTAGAATATGATTTAATAATAAACAAAACAATTTAAAAACCGTTGGTTGAATGAAATAGTTCGAGTGTGAATGATTTATAGGTTTGTGATTTGAATGGCTTTTCATATTTAGAAACGAAATTTCTTAATAAATTTGAGTTGACGAAAAGCATTTTACTTCCCAAACGGAGAGTTACAGAAATGTCCTCGAGTAAGGAAACATTACTTGGCTTTGTTTCTTAAATGCTTAATGTGAACATAAAATCAAAGCCATTTTATCATTCTTAAACTTCTTAAAAGTCTAATGACAGTATATATTAAAAATAATTTTTATGAATAACTAAATTCTAAAATTTATAAGAGAAATTGTTAAAAATATTATAAGCTAAGTATCACTTTGCAAAAATACACACTATCAAAATATATTAACATTTAAGTTTACATTTTATTGATTATTGTTTAGAGTTTAGTATTAAAGGGGAAAGTTCAGTTTCTAATTTTTTTATAAATATTGAGAAAAATTAACTAAATCTATTCTTTCAAAAATAAGATATTTTTGAAAATAGTCATTCATTAAAAATAAAGTTGAAAGTGATATCAAACTTATGGTAGAAATACAATTTTCCCAATTTATAACTCTTAACATATTCACCAAAAATATTTTAATGGATGTCCCATATTTGATTAACATGAGGTACTTATTTGTTTTTTTTTCTATGTTAGATAACTATACCATTACAAACAATAAAAATGTTATAGTTGTATTTTAACTGTTAATTTATTTATTTTATAAGGATCTACATTTAACTTGGTCACTTTACGTTTTTTATGTGATTTATGATTAACGGTATTATTTTATCTGTGTGAAGATCTGCTATAACTTTTCTTTTATTAGTTTGCATTTTTTTTTTTTTGAAATCCAATTTTTTGGTGTAAAAACGTTAAAAATATTAGTTAGATCACTGGATTATAAAGAGCTTCTATATATAGGTCATTTTAGTTCACTAATTTTCTTTTGGAGTTTTCATGTAAAACGTGAAAATCTATTTTATAATTAAAGTTATTAAATGAAACTCACTTTTAGTTACATGTTTCTTTTTGTCATCAGTTACATGTTTACTACAACAATTGTCACTAAAATCAACTTATTTTCATTAAAATTATTTTAATCACATTGTTACATATATAATACACGTATTGTGCACCTAATCACATGTGATTAACTGTACCTTTTTAGGGTTTAGAAAATAAAATCGAACATGACTTACTAAAATAGTTTTAATTGGTTGTTTGAAAATATGTGGCTTATACTTATATAAAATATATTTTCATGTGTAGTTTATATGTATAATATATAATGTCTTAAGACATATTAAGAATATTTCAATTTTATAAATATTCCCCAAATTTCATTTGTAAATATCCTTTCATGTATTAATATTTGATATATACTACCATTCTGAATTATGAAAATAATATTGATGTCCGTCTCATTTAAAATAAATCACCATTTTCATTTGTATAAATCTTTTTATACACTAATACTAATTTGTTGTAGTATCCAAATAATGCCACTATATTATAAGATTTTCATACATTTAGGAATAATAACTTAAAATTCTAAATATATTTTTTTGGTTAAAGAATCCAAAAAAGAAAATCTAGAAAAATACGTAGCATAAGCTTTTCGCTACATGAATATGTATATAGCATATTCTTTAATTATGATCAATTTAAACGTAATGTATGAAAATTTTAATAAGTTGTTATTGTCACAGTAATGTAAATCTATCTTGTTAAATCAAGAACATTTTTCAGTTTAGCAATATGACTGAATTGGAACACTTAGGTTATAATAAATGGTCAGATCATGACTTAACTAAAATTCTTAAGAATATTCTTCAATTGCTATATTCTTAGATTGTATAAAATGTATACTCTATGTCACTCCTAGTATTTATAGTATTCTTCAATTGCTATATCCCAACACTGTATAGAATGTATATTCTTCAATTGCTAGTATTTATTTATCTATGTTTAGAAAATCACGACTTAACTAAAAAATAGTGTACAATATTATCCTAGATACTAACATAAATCGAATTTCTATCTCATGGCAAATAAATCAGTTTTAAATTATTTTAGATATAATAATACAGAAAGTTACATTTGAAACACTCATTAATTTTCATTTCAACTTTTAAATTGTCAAATAAAATGAATAAAGGCCGTGTAAGACATGGATCAAACTCTAGGTTATCTTATTATAGAGATGTGGAAGAAGGTGGGAAGAATCTTGCGTGGAGAAGCCGATGACAAATGTTAAACCGGTTACGGGAAACGGTCAGTCTCCGGTCATCTTTGTGTAGAGAAGGAAGAGCCAAGACAAAAAAGTTCAAAGAATATCGTGAGGTTATTAGATGACACGTCTTAGCCGTAGCAGCGGAATTTGACCGTAACCGACACATGACCTGGCACGTGGTGGACTATTGCATCTGGTTCCTCAACCCTTATAAATATCAATATCAGACGTTAGTTTTTGAATTTAATATTTTAAGTCAAAGGGGCATTATTACAAGTTAATAATTTCTTTTATATAAAAACAAAATAAAAGTTAGAAACTTAGAAACATTTTTTTTTATCATATACTATAATCAGACATATTACCAACGTCATCACTCTTCACAAATCTTAATTCAGTTTTCACATTAGAACTTTCCTCGAGCATGTAAAATGAACGTTAAATATGGTCAAATTTATCATAGATATAATATTATTAATATTTTTGAGAATCAAATTGTTATTAAACATGTAAAATTGGTTGAATTAACGGACATTAACATATAACAAAAATCCATAAATGAGGCAATGAAGTGAGCATATCTTGACTATACAAGATTACATATGTACGGTCAATATTTAATAGCTTAAAACATCATATCTAAGAGTTTCTTTGTGTTCATGATACTTAACAAAATGATCATGGTTCGGTTAAGCTTCTTTGTGTTTCTTTTTCTAATTGTTTTGTAATCAAACTCTTTATAAAAGTTCATAGATGAAAATAAATTAGCCCTAACAAGAATATAAGTTGGTCATGTACATCTGGATCTTAAATTCAAATTACAACCTACAGCAGGATGCATATTATCTATAAGAAACGTGGTTACATCATTCAAAACAAGAAAAAAGCAACTAATCATAGTGAAAATGATGAAAAACGTTTTCGAGATGTAACTACTTTGTAACAAAATACTCCATCTATTTCAATATATATATAATATTTTAAAATAATGCATAAATATTAATAAAAATATTATTAAAATATAAATTAAATATTATTCGATCAATTATAAAATAAACTACAATAGTTAGACAGTTTTAATAAAATCAAAAGTTACTTATAAATATAAAATATCTTACATTTTAAAAACATTAAAAACTCTAATAGACTTCATATATTGGATAGAGAGTATAAATAATTGTTTGATGTATAATTATGGCAAATCTTTGATAGATTATCGATGATCCCAAAAACACGACTAGTGAGTCATGATTTTTGATGGATCATAAACGTCAATAAATGTTACTATACTTACATTCTTAATGTTTTTTTTTTACTTTCCATATATCCAACAGAAAGTATAGTTTTCAAGTACTAATATTTCCTTTTATCCAAGGTTGAAAAAAATACATCAATTTGAAAATGTATTGAATCTGAAATTTTAAATGATTTGATTTTTAATGAAAACTTTTAGATGATTATAAAATTTGGAGTGATTTTTGTTAAACCATTCTAGAATCTCATATAAAATTATGAGATTTGAATTTTTATTTTTTTAATAAACAAAATCCTCTTAAAATAATTTAAGCACTCTAAAATTTCTATTTTAAATTTTGTTCAATAACATTGGATTTTAGAGTATTTTATGAAGTGACAAGTTCAACAACAATAAATTTTAAAGTGTTTTTCAAATTCCATATTTGAATATCAGTAAATTTGTCATCTTGATACAAATCATCTCAAATTACTAGTTGAATACACCCCCGATGTGTATTCATTTATCCATAGGGTTGAAGTTATCGAACTAGATTTATTACTGCTTTTCATGGTATATACATAGTATAACTGGATTCGCTTCAGTGACATTTTTTCGAAGCAGCCACACATTACATAACAAAGACTCTCAAGTATCAAACCAGATTTAACTATAGCATAACTGTATATATATATATATATATATTCCATTTGCTTACTGCTAATTTGCTCATAATCTTACTGCTATGTACAAGATTTTTTAAAGCTTTTATAATATTTAGTTTGAAGTTCTAGTATAGTTTCTTTTATACTTTCAAGCCTTACTGTAAATTACCTAAAATACTTAACAGTCAACCTCAACTTTGATAAGAGACAAAATTAAAGGCGAAGCTTACACAAAAATACACGTTCGCAGTTGATATTTACGACCAGTTGGTTCGTGGAATATGCATGTGCGGATGCACCAAACGTCTTAAAGATGTTGGTGCGTAGGAATTTCCGTTCACTATCTTTGTTTGAGTTTTTTATTTCTTTTTTGTTCAAATATTTGTTTGTTGAACAGTTAATTATCGTATAAAAATTGAAAAGCAGAATACTGTAATAGATATTATTAAAATCTACTCAACGCTAACAAAAAAATCATTGTGGTGATTGATATATTAGATAAATACTCCATAGAATTATGTGTTCAATTAGAGCCGAAAATTAGAAAAGGACACAAATTGTTATACCATGTGTATTAAGGCTACAATTTTAAAGTTACAAAAAAAAACACAGATCTCACAGCTCAGATCGTTAAGGGCACTCTATTCTCAAACTAGCTAAACCCATAAATGTCTATCAGATCGACCTGCAAACATAATATTTTGTTACTTTTGTTAAAAAGATACTATTTTACAATTCTCTATAGTCAGTTTGCTAAGTGATATTTGTTTTTTCTGTGTAAATTATTTGTAGTCTATAATATAGACTATAATTCTTGTGTAAAACAGTGAATTGAAAAATACTATTCAATTTTGTGTAAAACAATTAACTGGGAAAAGATATCTTTTAAAATACTTAAACAAGAATTTTTGTAAATTTAATGAATCTGTAAAACGTATTCCTGACCAAAAACACTATGTTTAGCTTTGTTGTAGGGTATTTTAAAACGGATTAATCAGTTGTTATTGATTTTAGTAATTTATACACTTAAATCGAGTCTTATATGATTATTCATCTCTGCTATCCCTAATTTAAACATGGGCATAAAATTCACTTTTCAAATGTAGAAGAACTAGAATAGGTTGTCTAAGGTATAATAATTCACAAAGGAAGAAGTTGGCGACCTTCTCAGTAGTTAAGACTTAAGAAGACAGGTTTCTTGTTAGGGTGTGTGACAACATAGGAATAATTAGATATATGAAAAACTATAAATAATCAAACACTATACATAAAATGTAGCACAAAGAAATTCATTGACAATAGTCAAATACCAAATTATATTTGGGAAAACAAGTTACTTTTACTTCAAACGGTAACAAATGACTTCAATCAAACCGAAATATTATAAGCAATATATGCATAAATAAACCCTTTAACTCCTGAACCTATATATCAAACCGAAGCAAACCATTGGCATATACCCATTTGGTATGACATCAAACAGGTCAAGTAAACCAAACATCAAACATCATTTCTCTTCATCATCTTAGGTGAGAAGGATACAAACCAGAATTTAAACCGGTTCTAGTAAACCGGCAACTGCAGATCTTTCATTGTTATCCTAAACAGAAGTTGTAAAGGGTAACTCGTTGGTGCTGGTTTCCAATAAGTCTAAAAGAGTAATCCTTCCACTATTGGTTTTGTCAAGCCTGTCAAACTGGTTACCAATCGGATCAATATCCTTATCGGTTATCTTCTCCATCTTCTTTAGTTTGTATATCACAAACTCTGCTTTACTGCAAAACCAAGAAGATCATTGGACCAAAGATCATCTTATTAGTTAAAGATGTTCAGGGCACCTCAGATAACAGATCACAAGCATGTTATTTAGATTAAAAAGGGTACACAAATCTATTAAAATCTAAGAACCTGAGAATCCAATAGATTCAAGAACCTGAACAAGTATGAAACTTTACTAATAGTATCAATGAGCAAATGAGTACCTAACGCAGCCATTGTGGTCGATATCAGCAGCAAAGAACTGAGAAATAGACATGTCTTCACCAAGAACTCTCTTAGTTCGCTCCCTATTCCTCTTATCAACTCTCGCTTCAGCCAAATACAAAAACGCTCGAGCAACAGCTAAAGTAGACACAAGCAACCATATCGCAGCAAGAAGCCTACCAGGCAAAGTCTTAAAAGCCCTGTCTCCATACCCAACTGTAGTAACCGACATAACCGAGAAGTAAAACGAATCCAACCAGTCAATCTCCTCAATGAAATGCATTATCAAAACCCCAAAGCCAAGACACAACATCACAACACCCAAAGCCAATCCAACTTTCAACCTAATCCTCATCCTCCCTTTCGCCACATCGATTATATACGAGCTCTTCTTCTTATTCTTCTCTGCACCATCAAAGCTATCGTTCTTGGCAGCTTCTAACATATAGTTTTCTTGAAGATCAAGAACGTAACTAACCATCGCACTAAGCAGTATATCCACGAAACCAAACCCGACAAGGACAAACAAGATAGAAAACATCTTTGTCAGGACCGTATCAGGCGTGATGTCACCGTACCCGATTGTACACATTGTTACGATACAAAAGTATAAACCATCAACAACAGGGTGAGTGTGAACCACCGAGTAGCTATCTCGATTCAGCCAATAGATAAGCACACCTAAGGAGAGATAGACAACAAGCAGAGCAACAGCTTGTCTTACAATGGACTTGGAGTCAGACCGCTCTGAGTTGAGATCAAACTGGTTAGTTAGGTCGTTGATTGCAACCATAGCAGGAGCTGTTTTGGAGCGGTGGAACCTGTGATGGGTCGGTTTAGTTTTTTTCGAAGGTAAGTTGTGTTCCGGAGGTGGGAGGAGGATGTCCACCGTGGAGGTATCGGAGAATGAAGTGTTGGCGGAGGAAGGCGGCGAGAGGTTTTGAGATATAGCGTCGATGAGGAGAGATGAGTCTCGTTGAGAGCGAGGGAAAGGGCCGAAGATTAAACGGTTTTTGAACTCCGTTGGTGTCATTGGCATCGGGACCATGACGTCGTCGTTCTCCGGTAAGGGAAACAGAGGCGGTGCTGGGTTGGTTCTTGGACTAATCAGGTATTGGAGTAATGGGTCAACCTCGTTTCCGTCGTTGGCCATCGCCGGAGAACAGAAACCACGGTGGTTTTTAGATAAAGGAGGAAGCTTTCTTATGAAAGTTCGAAACTTTTATTGATGGGTTTGGCTTATTCTTGTGGAGAATCGTTCATGACTTCATAGGCGCCGTGATTAATATAAGACGTGGTGGATTGCGATGGTGACGGATTTTAATAACGGGAAACGCCGTATTTTGATTGACACGATAGTCTCATAGTTTTATGTTATTGTTATTACATGATGATTAGATGCTTATAATTATTTTATCAACGAACCCTGTGTGGTTGATAAATTATAAATTAGCACCGCAACTTTCCTATTTATCAAATTTTGAATGCCAAAAAGTTATATATCATGCAGTTTTTCTAACCTCAAAACTACATGATATAATATTAGCTTCATTCTAATCGTTGATTTTATAATTTTTGGTTTTACTTGTACATCAAATTTTATTTGATTTAAAGATAATAATTTCTAATCAATTTTTAGGAAAAAAATATACATCTTTTATGAGTTTCTTAATCAAATATCATACATAACAAACATGTGTTTTACATATTTATGCTAGTGAGATTTGGTGATTCATATATACATATATTGAGGTTTATAGTTGAATTCTTCTATTTGTATGATACGTGTGGGCTATTAGATATCTGTTAACCAGTATTATAACACACAAGCTGGTATTGTTATGGGTGAGATACGTCAGTATTGGAAATAAAGGGGTCAAAACCTATAAACTATGGAAACATATACCAAAGTAGTGAATATCATATAAATTAATTGAAGGGTCAACTTTGTTTGTCAGCGCCCAGCGACACCGTGTCACTTTCTAGCTGCAAGTGACAAACGGCACGACGTGTCGTTTTCGCCGTTTCAGATGACGTGGTTCCGGCGATTTTCAGCATTTCTTACTCCTTTATTTACAATATCATTTTACACCTTGAGAAACAATCAATCAATCATAAAGAATATTTCTTCTGACAGTTTCATCACATAAAAAAAAAACATTTTGTTGGAGTAATATCCATTCCAAGGAGGCAAGGATCATATATAGATTCCAACATATATTAAAAGCTACATATGAAAGTGGATCATACTAGCAATTACAAAAAAAAAATATTCGAAAGATTTATTAACAGTTACACTCTTTAGAATTTTGTGAGCACAAGTTTTTTTTATTTCAAACCGGAACAAGAAAATTTCGGTCAAGTGTAAGTATCAGTCATATAATTTGTTAAAATATGCTGACAAAAAATTATTAAAAAAATTGCTAAAATCTCGATGTATACCAAAATAAACTCTCATAGAAACTCTAAGAAAACTTAATGCCAACAAAAAATATTCATTTAGGTTTATATCTAGAATTCTTGATGAAACTAGTATTAAAAAAAAAGATAGAACGTAGTCATTCAGAACACCTTATTATTCACAAAAGCAAAGTAGCTTAAAGCCATCGAAAGAAAATCACTCCAAAGAGCTGATTTTGGATTACTAGTTGCGTCTTGGCCATGACCGTTGTTTGGTTTGGTCAGACGGATCATCACTCCTATCGTCTTGTTGGTTCTGAGTTGCAAAGTTATTACTCCAAGGCTGCTGCTGTTGTCGGCGGCGGCGGCTATGCCTGGAACTCTGTGGGTACACAACTAAATCTCCACTCTGTGAACAAAACAACAAGCAAAGCGTTACTTGTATGCCAAGTCAACCACCAAGCCCTAAGAGTGATTTGATATGGGTTTCACCTGATGCTGCCGAATTGATGACAAGTAGTTGCCTGGGACACCTTCATAACCAAACCTCGAGTTTTCAGACGTGTCATAGGGGTTAGCAGAACCGTAAGCGTAAGGAACATTATAGACATCTAACTGAGGCATGTTGTAGATGTCGTTCTGTTCTGGTCCCCAGTAAGTAGAGGTCACCATAGTACCATCATACGCCGTGTTACTGCCACCATGTTGCTGAAACGGTGGCGCTGATGGTCCCCAGTAAGTAGAGGTCACCATAGTACCATCAGGCGCCATGTTACTGCCACCATGTTGCTGAAACGGTGGTGCTGATGGTCCCCAGTAAGTAGAGGTCACCATAGTACCATGAGGCGCCATGTTACTGCCACCATGTTGCTGAAACGGTGGTGCTGATGGTCCCCAGTAAGTAGAGGTCACCATAGTACCATGAGGCGCCATGTTACTGCCACCATGTTGCTGAAATGGTGGTGGTGATGGTCCCCAGTAAGAAGAGGTCACCATAGTACCATAATGCGTCATGTAACCGCCACCATATTGCTGAAATGGTGGTGCTGATTGTGGCAAGTAAGGAGGTGGTCTCGTGATATTATAATCATACTGCCATGAAGGATCTTGCCACTGAGGGTAATGAGGGTTCATCATAGTACCATACTGCCCTGAAGGAACCAGATCGTTAGGGTAACGGGGGTTCATGGCATGTTGGTTCTGTGGTAGGTTCCTATGTGTCCATGGTACAATGTCAGTGGTTGGTATCAATGCCTGCGCCAAAAATGAAAATCAAAACTAAAAGTATGAATCAAAAGGGGTTAAGAGAAGTAGGTTTAAAGAATGTAAAAAAAAAAAAATATAGTAATGCTTTGTCTTGTAGGCATTGGCTGATTCACCAGCTCAAGAGTTTCAAGATGGTCAGAGGAGGAGGAGGGATCTCTGTTGAAAAAACATTTTAAAATATGATTAATGATAGAGCAAATGAAAAAAAAATGAAGAAAGCTAGAGAAGCAGACTTACAGTTGAGAGAAACGCTTTTTAAGTTGATCTCTTGCTTCATCATAGTCACTAGATGAGTAATCAATTGAATGAGTAACATCTTCATCATCAGGCAAGGTAGTTACAATCTCTTTGGATATTAAATCAAATCTCTTCTTCAAAGTATCAGCCATGTTAAAGTCACTGCAAAGAAAAAAAGGATAGAAGATGGGATCAATGTGGTTACAAAGCGAGATACAAACCATTGATTGGTACCAAAACTCCAAGCAGACAGACAGATACCTAGAAGATGGCTCAGCTGTTGCTTCACCCCAGTTTACAGGGACATTACTCGTCTCTGAACCAAACACAGTATACAGAAACACAAAGAGATCAAGTCTTATGCATCATCATCATCTAAGATAAAGCTTGTTTTTTCACTACCTTGATCACTAATATTCTGGATGGTTCTATCAACTCCTAGAGACCAAGAATCTGACGTGGCCGTGGTCTTGCAATATAATAAGCAAACAAGTGTAAGCGTTAAAGATTCACACTGAAGGGTCTGTTGATTATGTTTGTAATACCTCTTTATTCTCGCCTAGGTTGCTCTCAACTTCATCTGGAAACAGGTATCGAAGCAATCAAAACTTGATGGACACGCAAAGATAACTCAGAAGCAAAAACATTCCATGGATATATTGAACACACGAAAACAGAGAGATCTTGCAGAAACTGCATTAGTAACGAAGAAGAAGAAGAAGATGAAAGGGAAAGGAAGAGACCTTGAGAAGGAAGAAGAGGATTCGAGAATATTTCCTCCAACAACTGGTCCATCTCTTCCGATTCCGCGTTTACGTTGCCGTCTTCGTCTTTCGACGCCATTTTTGCAGAGCTTTCTTTCTTTCTTTCACAGTCGCATGCAAGAAGAAGGAACAAAAACGATTCTCTCTCTCTTGAGTAGCAAGAAACCTTCTTGTTCCCTTTCCCTCTTCTCTCTTTCAATCTTTGAGCTTTATATAGTACTTTTGGGATACGAGAAAAAAATATATTATTGAAATTAAGTATATAAAAACATTACTTTCCAGACTTTATTGAAGAAACTACTACCATTCCATTTTAGTCAACGTACTCATTGTCATTTCTGGGTAGAAATCTATACAATTAAAATAGGGAAATTATCTCAAATATCACTTTTTATATTTTTTATCACCAAAATATTTTTCAAAAAAAAATAATTTTATTTTGATTTTAAAAAATTTAAAATTTCTTTTTATTTTAAAATTTTTTAAATCTCAACTCCGAAAACCCATTCCATAATTATAAAACTTAAATCTAGATTAGTTTACCCTTGGAGTATAAATGTATATTCATATTTTTTTAACAGAACTTAATTTTTTTTTTTTCTTAAATGTTATTTTTGTGATAAAATTATTTTTAAAGCTATCATAGAATGTTTTTTATTAAAATATCAGTTCTTTTTAGATTTAATCCTTCTATATATCAATTGAGAAATCACTTAAATAGTATCAAACATAGGTATTTCTTTTTTAAAAATGCGATAATTTATACTATTAAAATATCGGTTCTTTTAGACTTTTGGATAAAAGACTATACTATTAAAATATCAGTCCTTTTAGATTTAATATTTTTATATATCAATTGAAGAAGTCACTTAAATAGTGTCAAACATAGATATTTTTTTTTTAAATGTAATAATTTGATTGATTAATACTTTTTCATCTTTTTTTTATTTGAATTAAGTTCAAAAAAAAAGAAAACTAGCACCAATGTTAAGTTGCGAAACAACCCATCACAATAACATTTAAAGAAAGCTCGAAACATTGTTAAAACAAAATATTTCTTTAATTGTGTATACCTTGAATTCTTGAGGAACCAAAAAAACTAAAGAAAGATAGAACGTAATACATCGACAAAACATTATTTGAGTTTTTTCCAAGTCTAAGGCTTTTTTTATTATTCACAAACAAAGTAGCTTAAAGCCATCGAAAGAAAGTCATTGATATGGTTGATTTTGATTACTCTAGTTGTCTCTTGGCCTTAGCCGTTGTTGGGTTTGGTCAGACGGATCAGCACTCCTATCGTTTTGTTGGTTCTGAGTTGCAAAGACCTCACTCCAAAGCTGCTGTTGTTGTTGTTGTTGGCTAGGTCTGGAACTCGGTGGCCACACATTTGAGTCTCCACTCTGTGATCAAAAAACAAGCGTTACTTATATGCCAAGTCATCCATGCCCTAAGAGAGATTTGTTGAGTTTCACCTGATACTGCTGAATCGATGACAAGTTGTTGCTTGAGACACCACCTTCATAACCAAACCTAGAGTTTGCAGCGTTACCACTCGACGTGCCAAAGATCTTAACAGAACCGTAAGCATAAGGAGCAACAGAGGCAGCTAACTGAGGCATGTTGTAGCTGTCGTTCTGTTCTGGTCGCCAGTAAGGAGAGGTCATCACATTACCATTATGCGCCATGTTACTACCACCAAGTTGCTGAAATGCTGCTGCTAATGGTGACATGTTGTAGCTCTCGTTCTGATTTGGTGGCGTGTAAGGAGAGTTTGTCATATTACCATACTGCCCTGAAGGAGCCTGAGACTGAGAATAATGAGGGTTCATGGCTTGTTGGTTCCTATTGGGTACAAAGTCAGTAGCTGTTGTCAATGCCTGCGCCAAAAATGAAAATCAAAATTAACAATATGAATCAAAAGGGTTTAAGAAAAGTAGTTTTAAGAATGTAAGAAGAATAATGCTTTTACATTGGTCATGGAAATCGAGGGCCTACGACCAGGTGAAGATGCAGTAGTAATGCTTTGTCTTGTAGGCATTGGCTGATTCAAAGAAGAAGCTGAGTATCCAGGATCCAGTTCTCTTGTGTATCTTTCTTGAGGCTACAACACATGGAAACAAGGTTTATGTACAAGATCTTGATTCAGCTATATATATATATATAAAGAGCCTAAGAGACAAGATTTTGATCACCATAGCGTTCTGTCTCTGAAGACTTGGTTGTGGAGTAGCTTGCGCAGGATTCACAGGTTGCCTAACGTCAGATCTGAAACCTGAAGCAGGCTCATGAGAGCCATGCTGTGCTTGTTCTGCTTCAAGATGGTTTGAGGAGGAGGAATCTCTGTGAAAAAACATTGAAGAGATCATATTAAGAGCATATAAAAATGAAGTAGGAGCTAGAGGAGCAGACTTGCATTTTGCTCAGGTATTGTTGGAGAGACACATCATCTACAAACTCTTTTGAGTCACCATTCTCTATAGAGAGTAGAGAGAAATGCTCTTGAAGTTGACATCTTACAGCATCATAGTCACTAGACCAGTAATCAATTGGATTAGTAACTTGTTCATCATCAGGCAAGTTGTACTTGGATGCCAAATCATAATCTCCAAGTTGATCTCTTTTAGAATCAGATGGATTAGTCGCAAATGACTTCTTATGCAAGGAAGGGTCATTCTTGATAGGTTTCAGTGATAAACCTAAACTCCTCTTCGCAGCATCAGCCATTAGTGGACCAGAAGGAGAAAACATTCTAGTAGGAGGTGATCTTAGGAGGGGAGCTTCCTTGCCTGAGCTTATTGGCACTCTCTTGGTTTCAACATTAGTTAGATCACTGCAAAGACAAGGAATGTTACAAGCGAGATACAGCCCTTGGTGGTACCAAAACTCCAAGAATGATACCTAGAAGAAGACAAAGGAACTGCTTCACCCGAGCTTACAGGAACATTCCTAGTTTCAAGATTTGCTACATCACTGCAAAGACAAGGAATGTTACAAACGAAGAAGATGAAACAAAGAGACTGGAATGGCAGAGAAGGAGATGAAAAGAACGAACCTCTTCTTATATGAAACAAGGGCATTATAAGTAGTAGATAAACAAGCCAACTGATGATTACTGGTTCCTTGCTCACTACTCGTCTCTGAACCAAACACAGTGTGATAAGTTGTAGACTTTTGTTTTAAGATATAGAACCACAAAGAGCAATCATTACCATCTGAGTTAAGCTTGTTCTCACCACCTTGACCAACTTCATCTGGAAACAGGTGTCGAAGCAACATCATCAGAAAGCAACTTGATGGACAAGACTCACCAAGCAAAAACTGAACAAGAAAGAAGTAAAGAAACAACACAGAAGAAGAAGAAGAAGAAGAAGAAGAAGAAGAAGAAGAAGAAACAAGTGATCCTTGCTTTTGTTTTCTTTCATCTTCGGTTCACTTTGAGCTTTAAAACCCACAAAGAAAGAGAAGGAAGAAACCTTGAGAAATAATGTCCTGCAACAGCTCAGCCATGTCTCTCAGTTCCCCCAGAACACCATCGTTGCCGTCTTCCTCTTTCGCCGCCATTTTTTCCCAAACTTGTCGAGCAAGAAGAAGGAACAAAAAGGATTCTCTCTCTCTATCTTTCTCTCTCGCTCGCTTCTTGAGTATTAAGAAACCTTCTTGTTCTCTTTTCAACTCTCTGTTTAACTCTTTCAATCTTTGAGCTTTATAGTTTTTTCATGATACGAGAAAAAAAATAATATATTCAAATTCATGAAGTAATAATTATTGACATTGAACGTCAATTCCGTTCCATTTTTAGCCAACGTCCTCATCGTAAGTCTTTTTTGGGTAAAGAATGTATATTATAAAGTTAGTATCTTCAACTATAATACCATAAAAGTACCAGGATATATATGCAAATACTTTGTAGCATATACTGTTGGTTTCAGTCACATACCAATAAAAACTAACCGTTAAAAAGAAGATGAGGCTCTTGCTTCCATTCTCCTCGCCGTTATCCGCCACGTCACTGCCGGAATATCCACCTCCGTCGCAAATCAACTGCTCTGTTCTGACTAAAATTTTCAAAAAATCGGTAATCGGAACCCTAACCGGAGCTCTATCCCTCACTCTTATACTCTCGTCGCCGATTTCTTCAGCCGTTAGTGCGTCTATTGATCCTTACCTATCCCTGAACCCGCCTTCACTGTCTCCTGATTCTTCTCCGGAGGACTGCCCTAACGGGGAAGAAGCTGATACTGATGTGCTAGATGATGACGTCAGGCCTCAGTTAGTAACCAATGAAGGGATTGTTGAAGAAGCTTGGGAGATTGTTAACGACGCCTTTATCGATACTCGAAGCAACAGATGGACTCCTGAAACTTGGCAGGTAAGTAAACATAGATGTGGGTAATGTTTAATAGCTTGATGGGTGGATAAAGGAATGAACTTTATGTGTAAAGATTTGAATCTTTCTTGTTTGTTTGTTTGTTGTTGTTACTTTGCAGAAACAGAAGGAAGAGATATTGAGTAGTCCAATTAAGAGTAGATCAAAGGCTCATGAAGTGATTAAGAAAATGCTTGCTAGTTTGGGTGATCAGTACACTCGCTTTCTCTCACCAGATGAGGTTTTTGTTCTCTACATTCATGGGTTTGGTTGATGGAGGAGTCTTAAGTTGTCTCAGTGACATATCTCTTTGTTGTTGGGTCTTAAGTGATCTCAGTTACACATTTCTTTGTTTGTGTCACTTGTTGAAGTTTTTGTTCTCTACATTCAGTAGTTGGATTCTATGAAATTGGTTGATGGAGGAGTCTTAAGTTGTCTCAATTACACATCCTTTTGGTTTAAAGTCTTAAGTTGTCTCAGTTACACGTCTCTTTGGTTTTGAGTTTTGAGTGATCTCAGTTACACATTTATATGTTTGTGTTACTTGTTGAAGTTCGCCAGGATGTCGAAGTATGACATCACCGGTATTGGAATAAACCTTAGAGAAGTTTCTGATGGTGGTGGAAAGGCAAAGTTGAAGGTCCTTGGTCTTGTGTTGGACGGTCCTGCTGACATTGCTGGCGTGAAACAGGTAACAAAACTGGTCTAGTTTCTTTCTAGTAGTTTTTTTCGTTGATGATTTGACTTTAATAGTGCGCAATGCTTTTCCTTGCTAGGGAGATGAGATTCTTGCTGTCAATGGAATGGATGTTAGTGGGAAATCATCATTTGAAGTATCATCTTTGTTACAAGGCCCTAGTAAAACATTTGTGGTTCTCAAGGTATTATTCTTTGTTACAGAATACAAACTAAATTCATGACTAAAGATTGATGATGTGTAAGCGTATTGCAGGTGAAGCATGGAAAATGTGGACCTCTTAGGTCAATTAAAATCCAGAGACAAGTGAATGCGCAGACTCCTGTCTCTTATCGGCTGGAGAAAGCTGACAACGGGAATATTTCTGTTGGGTATATCCGCCTAAAAGAGTTCAATGCTCTGGCTAGGAAAGATTTGGTGATTGGTAAAGATTTTTCCATGTTTTGTCCTGTCACATCTAAAGTGTTCAACTTGTGGTTCCATCTCACTTTATTAACTTGTGTTTATGCTTACCCTTTTTCACATTTTGCAGCAATGAAACGACTCCAGGACAAGGGTGCGTCTTATTTCGTAATGGATCTTAGAGATAACCTTGGTGGACTTGTGCAGGTTCTCTTTACAACTGTAACTTAAAACCATATCTTCTCATGAATGCTTTAAATGCATTTCGTTCTTCACTTAGCCTTCGTTTCTCGGTTTTGGTTATTTCAGGCTGGAATAGAGACTGCTAAGCTGTTCCTAGACGAAGGAGATACGGTAAATCTCACGTTTTTAACATCTGCTATCGTTTTTCTGGAATGTTAATCATAATAGTTTACTTCAACTACATGAAGAGATCTATCGAAATTTACTTAAACTCTTGTTGTATGTGTCAACTGCGTAACAGGTGATATACACAGCCGGGAGAGACGCCGAGACTCAAAAGACTTTTGTTGCAGATAGAGAACCGCTGATCAAAGCCCCACTTATTGTATGTGATGAATCATGTAAGCCATTTAATTTTTTCACACTGATGATGATTTTTTTGCATTATGAGCTGATTAGAATCCTTATCATTGTTGCAGGTAATGGTAAATAACAGAACAGCAAGTGCTAGTGAAATCGTGAGTAATCTTAATAGAATAAGCCAGGGAGAGTCGTCTTCTTTTGGATCTGTTGAATGAAATTAGCTCATCTCTCTTATTTTTTTCAGGTGGCCTCTGCACTTCATGATAACTGTAAAGCTATTCTTGTGGGCGAAAGAACTTATGGAAAGGTTACTCCAAATTCTTAATAGTTTTATATTGAATATATCCTTTTGAAAATGTTTGTGACCATGTTCTTGTTGGTTGAATTTATGTGTTTCAGGGTTTGATTCAGTCGGTGTTCGAGCTCCGGGATGGTTCAGGAGTTGTTGTGACGATAGGAAAGTATGTCACACCTAACCATATAGACATCAATGGTGGTGGAATTGAACCTGATTTCAGAAAATTACCAGGTTTACTTGAATCTTGATCTTTCCTCTTTTCCTTTTGTTGATAACCATTTGAACATTAACTCATTAACCTCGTTTTGAACTTTGGATTGGATGATGATACGGTAATGACCAAGCAGCTTGGGATGAAGTAAAAGAACGTTTGTCAAAGTGCAACACTCTCCAACAAAGCTGAAACGTGATGAAATACATCAGACTATCTCATGTTTTTCTTTTCCCAAACTACAAACAAAAGCAAACGATTAGCGTCTTTGGGTATATACACGAGCCTATCTAAATTTTTGGGTGTGTCGAAAATTAGAAAAACATGTGGGATGTAACTGATATTTTGACAAAGTTGCAAGGGCTATTTCATAATGATTTTATCCATCTGAAAATACTATTGTTCAAAAGCGCTAACCGGACGGTCATCCACTGTCTTAAGGAGTGTTCTCTCTCGGAGAGAGAATCTGAGGGTGTTACTGTTTGGTATGTAAATGTGGGGCTTTGCAATCTGATTTGGCCTCGTCTCTCATGGAGAGGATGGATTAACTATCCGAGATCCGACCCAAGTCTCTATTGGATATCCGAGATAATAACCCCCTAGCTATTTCATACTAAATATCATATTTTACAAATAATAAAGTTATGTTTTCATTTTCATAAAATTTTATACTATAATATACTATTAATTATCATAATTTTTTTAAAAATAAATATATATTTTATACCGCTTTTTAAAACACTGAAAACATGTGGTTCCAAGTTCCAACATCCATTTTGCTTATATAGTTTCTTCATAGTTTAAGAGCCCGAAAAAAAAAGAAATTATATTGGGCCATAACATGGGCAGGAGCCCAAAACATGTGTAATCAGAAACCCTAGGACATGAATATAAAACATCTTTTTCCGCTATCAAGTAAAAACGCCTCTGAGATCCCTACGCAAAGGAAGCAAAAATGGCGGTACCGTTGCTAACGAAGAAGGTGGTGAAGAAGAGGTCTGCCAAGTTCATCAGACCCCAGAGTGACCGCAGAATCACTGTCAAGGTAACATCTGCTTCTTCTTCGTTTTCATTGCTAGCTCGTTTAAACTCTCTCTCGTTCGTATTAGTGATTGGTGATGATAGTCTCTAACCTATTCATTTTCTTGAATATATGCAATGTTTTAAAAACCCCTAGGTGGTGACTAGACGTTTTATAGAGAAATATTATTTAGGCAGGCGCTGAACTTTTTAGAAAATCAGTTTGAAAAAAACGTTCGCTCATGCCTGATTTATCGCGCCTAGGCGTTGCATTTTTAGAACACTGAATATATGTAACAGCTTTGTTGATAGTTCCAATCTTCATTGGCATCTATATATAAAGCCCTGTGGTATCTGGTGGCCAGAATTAAACTCTTGTTTCTGGTCACTTCGTTTTTTCAAGGGCGTATAGTGAACACTCTTACAGGTCTTGCGACACAGTTTGCTTTAGCTTCCATAAGCTTACTGTTACTTTAACCCTGTTTACATTTCTGTTAGATTTTTCTTACAGTATTGTTTCTTTTTATTGGTTAATGTGTTCAGGAAAGCTGGAGGAGACCAAAGGGTATAGATTCCAGAGTGAGGAGAAAGTTCAAAGGTGTGACTTTGATGCCCAATGTTGGTTACGGTTCTGACAAGAAGACCCGTCACTATCTCCCCAACGGTTTCAAGAAGTTCGTTGTTCACAACTCTGCTGATCTTGAGTTACTCATGATGCACAACAGGTTCATGCTTTTCGTCTAATTTATAACAATCTCGCCTTAAAAAGGCAAATCCTCATGGTACATTTTTACTTCTGGCTTTGGCAGGACTTACTGTGCGGAGATAGCTCACAATGTGTCAACAAAGAAGAGGAAAGCCATTGTGGAGAGAGCTTCTCAGCTAGATATCGTCGTTACCAACAGGCTTGCTAGGTTGCGTAGCCAGGAAGACGAGTGAAAAAAGCCCTAGGGTTTACCTTTTATCTGTCAATTGACAATTTCTGTTTTTATTTTTGTATTAAGTTGTTTTATTCATAAATCTGTTTTACATTCGATACAATTTCCACATATTTAAAGTAAAACATTGAACTGAAGCTTCCAACTTTTAGACAAAATCTGTCAGATCCTGACTTTTATCTACTCAAAACGAGATAAAGTTCAAAACATTTTATATGTTCTAAGCGACGTTACGTTTATCGTTTGCTTTGTTGACATATGTTATTCGCGATTGAGAGCGTTATTCAAAATGGTGAATTGAGCCATTTTTGAACGATTCTGGAATATTACTTACACGCTGGCCGAAGCCCTAATCTCCCCTAGACCCGAAACCACAACATGTAATATTATTTTTATCTTAGCTTTCACTTGAACGGGAAACCTTTTAATACAATGACTGAATCCTTTCCAGTTGAGTTAGTGACTTTTGGTCACAACAACAAGTTTACTTTAGTAGGATGCAATGCTTCCGCATTTCTGAGCATTTTTCACTTCGATGCTTTGAAAGATCTTATGAATCTACGGAATGTCAGCCAGTTCCCTGTGGTGCTGGATTGGTCTATTGGAACAATGCCATTTTCAGCCGTTTTACACCCGTTGTGACAAGTTTGTCTCTCGTATAACCCAAGTTTGGTGGAACTTTTTTTTTTTCAATTCAGAATGTCAATAAACTGAAACAGAAAAGAGAAACATTAGATCTTTGATTGTAAATCTTTGCATTTACTGGACCTCTTTCGGGTGCAGACTATGTGAAGAAACATTAGATCTTTGATTGTAAATCTTTGCATTTACTGGACCTCTTTTACTGATTCTAAAGCAACAAGATACTATGAGGATAGCCAGAGACTCTTCAGTTTCCACAGCTGGATAGACTAAACCATGCTTTTGAATTTCATATTCATAGATTTTTTTTGTTTTCTCGGTGTCTTTCAAATTGACAGATCGCCACCTCCAAAAATATTTCCCAGTTATCAAAATATTTTTCCCAAGCATCAATAATTCTTCATATCCCTCTGTAAACTACATATTCTCTAGTACTCAATAAAACTACATATTCATGAACATCAGATCGAGAGAACTACCATTAAACAGCCATGCAAACCATATTGCATATATTTATTTAAAGTGTTAAAAAAAAGATTATTTATTTAAGAAAAAAACAGATTATGAAATCTACCAATAGTTTGAATTAGTAATAAAAATAAAATCATAAGCATATAATCAAATTAAATCACATATGAATTCTATATACAAAAACTAGAAGAATAGATAATGACAGGTTTTATGTTAAGAGAGAGATCCACTCTCTTTGCTAACTTTATTTGAGGAAGGCTTTTGAACTACTTTTGACTTCCTTCATCAGTTTTTTGAAACTCTTTGTTGGAAAATCTTAAAGTAACTTGAGAAGCTGAAAGAGTACCTCTTTCCAACTGACTTGGGTTAGAGAAGCTTGAAGTTTCATTACTATCTTCAACAGTTTCTGGAGCCATTGCCGGAAAACACAAGAGAGGCTTAGGTGGAACCTGGAGAGCTTCTATACTCCCCTCTAACATTTCAATGACTTTGATCATTGCTGGACGATGAGATGGATTTGTTTGAATACACCAAAGACCAACCAATACCATTTTCCTTGCAATTTTCTCTTCTTCTTGGGTTATCTGATCTCCGAAAATCCTCATGATTTCTCCCCTCTCAAAATCCTTATAGATCCAATCTGGAAAGTACATTGAACTATTGTTGGATCCAGAATGTTCAACCTTTTCTATATTCCTTGCTCCAATCATCTCAAGAACCACCATCCCATAACTATATACATCTGACTTATGTGAAACTCCTCCAAAATTCTTAGAAAACACTTCAGGAGCAATGTATCCTGCCGTTCCTCTTGCGTCTAGCATGGATATGATGCTCTCTTTATTTTTACAAAGCTTAGCAAGACCGAAGTCAGATATCTTAGGACAAAGATCTTTGTCCATGAGTATGTTTTGCGGCTTTATGTCGAAATGTACAATCCTTGACACACAACGATTGTGCAAATACTCTAGGCCGCGAGAGACACCTAACGCAATATCATATAGCTTCTCCCAATCCCTCTTTGCTGACATATTCTCGGATATAAACTTGTCCAGGGATCCATTTGGCATGAACTCATAGATTATAGCTCTCTTGTTTCCTTCATAACAGAACCCAAGCAAAGAAACGATATTAACATGGGATGTTCTACTCATGCTAGCTACTTCGTTGATGAACTCTTCTCCATTCCCCTTTGACTCCTTTAAAATCTTCACTGCAACATCTTGGTTTACATCCGGTAACTTCCCTTTATACACAGTTCCAAAGCCTCCTTCCCCAAGAACATGCGCAAAAGAGTTTGTCATCTTCTTGACTCTTGCGTAACTATATCGTTTCAACATTACAATTGCTTCAACATTTTCTTCATTCCCATCATTTTTCCTTGCATTCCTTGAATTCCTTGACCTCACTATTATTGCCACTATAATAATGATCATCATAACTGAAGCTGCTGAAACTCCTGTAATAATATAACAATCATTTAAACTTAGGTGTTGTTATGTGCATGAGAGTACAATCAAATGGATTGAGGGATAGGGTACCCATTATGAGTTTTAACTTCCATGATAATTTTTCTGCCAAAATGTTGCAAACAATAATTCTTATTAGAAAAAAAATAATAACACACTAAACTTTGATATGAAAAACAAAAATAAACTTACTTTTTTGTTTTATAGTAGCTTCATTGGTGGGTTGAGACTGTGTTGGAGGTTCAAGAGCTCCATCTTTTGTTTGAGCTGGAAAAGGAGTCTCAGCCACTGACGTACTGCTGTTTTTTTTTGTCCAATGAGTAGCAGATTATATATATATATATATATATATATATATATATATATATATAGCAAAATCAACTCTTAGTTTGCAAAATACCAAATGTTCTAAAAATAGTCACGTCGGGCTCAGTTTAACTATCTAGCCACGTATCATCAGCTTTAGGAAGTCCAAATTTGTAGACATGTTTTATATTTTAACTGTTTAAAGATAACATGACTTATCTAGAAATAAAGTTTGGCTTACGATTTGATTCCTTTTTTCCAATCTTTAATTTTACGAACTATAAAAAAATTAAAAAAATATAATATAATAGTATATATTATTTATTTTGTTCTGCTTGGCCTATCAATATTTAAATTCGTTTCAGTTGATTTTGGTTAGGTAATATTAGATTTTCTATCTTATTCATATTCATATATGAATATATATATATATATATACATTCTGATTTGCATATTTTTTTAGCACATTCTGATTTGCATATGATGTTTATAATATAGTTACATATTCATACATTGTTCAAATACCATCCAGTATATATATGGTCTATTTCAAGTTCAACCATCAACATTCTAAGAAAACTGTCGGTAGAATGAATGGTCAAAATAAAAGCCGTGTGATGTTTGATCAATTATACTACTACTTTTGTTTGATCATTATACTACTACTTAACGCGCTTTGACAAGGAACTAAAAGTAGGGGTATTTACGGAAATTTACTTGGTGGTGTTGAGAATAGTCGACGGGCAAAAGGTGATGGCATAGTTAGATTTACTTGCGCATGTTAAGGTGGTGCTGCTAGAATCGTCGTAAGCGTAGGTATAAGCGCGTGGGCACACGCTCTTGAAGTTCTGCGCATACAGTGAGGGCTTGCATTTGTCCGGCGAATTATAATCGCCGACACAGCAATACTCCGGCAACTTCAGCTTTTGACAGGCGTTCATGCATGCGACCAAGCTGGAGTTGTTGGTTGTCACCCTCAGCTCGAACGGACACGTCACGTTCAAATCCACAACGCATCCTGTGCTGCTACACGTCTTATCGCCCTGTGGGGACACCAGGACTGGAAGGTTGTAACCGTAGACGACTGATACGTCGTAGAAGTCTTGACCTCCAAAACCGTCGAGGGTAAACTCCACTAGAGTCGCCGTAATAATTCTGACGGCTCCAGAGCACTCGACTTTTCCTGTGCCACAGTCTCCAGTGGCGCAGGAAAAGCTTCCAGTTGAATTGGTGGAGCAGAATGCCCTACCCCAGAAACGACCTGTCCATGAGGAGGGCGCGTTTAGGACACGCGCCTCTCCTTTCCTAAGAAGGAAGCCGGAGGGCGAGAGGGAAAAGCCTGAACCAGATGAGGCTACTGGCCAGACATCGTAATCGCATTTGTTCTCTATTGTAAAGTTTCTTGAGGTTACTCCTGCGATTTTAAGAACAAAACAATTAAATACTATTAACAAAATATTCATCAACCCAGGAAGACTTCTCCTGGAAGATGGAGTACCTGAGACAAACAAATATGAAACGACAAGGAATATCAGTAGCAACTCATCGGCCATTGACTGGGAGAAAGAGCTTAAGCTAAAAACTAATTTTAGAAGAAGGGAAAAATGAGCAGAAATAAAAAAAATATAATATGAATAATACGTTACATAGAGAAGTAAATGTAAACTGAGAACTTTCTTCAACTTATCCCCGTCGGCCGTCGAGACGTGTATATTTGGTTCTTTATTGACCATCCACGTAGACACCAAAAATTCTGATATGTAGTGGTGTATATAGATAGATAGATAGATTTAATCCTTGTTGCAAACTATGTTAGGCATAACACATGTGATTGAGTAGGACCTAATGTATAATCAATTAATCGAAGATTATATGGAAATTAATCATAAAATAGTTTAAGGGCTTTTATCTGTAATTGGGGTTTATATATTGAATATGTTCAACCTTTCTTCGGTGCGTGGTCCAGTGGTAATTGTCAATATGTAAGATTGCATAATCCATATTGTACTACTTTTGTTTTAGGGAGATTTATTAGCAAGGAAATTTTCATAGATTTTGAAAATTTTGAGATTTCCTCTAGTAGTTCACGAAACTGTCTCTATCTTCTACATTTGCTATGTGAATTACCACTGTTATGATATGCAAATTACGAAACTGTCTCTATCTTCTAAATTTGCTATGTGAAACCTATAAGCTATAACCACCTTTTTTTTTCCTTTCGATTTTCTTTTTTCCTTTTCTTGATAATCTTATATGTTTTAGACTAACTAGTGCAGATCTATAACTTCGCATATGGTTTCAAACTTAAATCCACAAAACAATGAAGTTTAAAAGTTTCCCGATTAATTAAGCGAATAAGCTCAAATCGCACCGGTCTCCAGCCGATCAACGATTTACGGCGTGTACGCGCCCGCGAAGAGTGAGTTTTAGAACAAGGGGTTTAATAGTGTTCTTCTATGAGATGAAGAATAACTTATGTCGTAAAACATTCAGACTGGCTTAAGATTTGATAGTTTATTTATCATTGAGTCACTTGAACAAGCGATGGTTTATCTTCTTCTTTTTTTATAGATGATTTTAAAATAAATATATTGTTTATTAATAATACAATGATTGAGCAATCATTAATATAATTAAAGTGTTTATGACGTTTAATTTGGAGACTCAGTTTTAGAAAGAAAAGATCAAGTGTGGAAACGTATTGCGTTGCTTGATTACACTTCATGATCATAGATTTTAATGAAATAACAGGGTACAATGAGAAGTAAGGAGGTAGAGCACACTATGATAGCTCATTTTTTCTTTTAAAATATGTTGATCGATTGCGGGATCATGGAATTTCCATTTACTAGAAATATACTCTCATGGATTGGAAAGAGAGGACAATCAACGGTCGGATGCCATTTAGATTGAGCAGTTGAAAATAGAAATTGGCATGATCTTTTCCATCTGTTCAGTATTTGTGCTTATGGGGTTTATATCATCATTCGATTCTAACAAACATTCTTGATAAACTAATCAGAACAAACAAAAAAAACAAATTTAATAAACTTTGATTGGACAACGAGGAAATAAAGCAGGTTATTCTCGAGGGATGAAACTCATCGGATCTTCCTACTGCTGCAAACATTAAACGAGGAAATCAGTTTGCATGTATGACACAATATTTGTAGCATAAGACACAAGTCTCAGTTAAAGAATGGTAGCCTTATCCAACACGCTTTTTGTCGAGCGTGCCCAGCTGCAGAAAAGTTATTGTAATTTGATTTAAATGTCATAGAAATTTTGCGAATTAAACTTGAAGAATGCTAAAAAAATGGAGAAATTTTTTTGATAGATGCAAATACTTGTTTTAGTGCTTGTTTATTGATTGTATGTGAATAAATTAAAACTTTTAAAACTTGTATAGTTATTCTTCCTAAATTCGTTATTCATTTTAGGAAGTTTACATTTCTATTAAAATTGGTTTTCCTGATCCTAAAATAAATACGTATCAGAAATAATAAAATTTGACATGTTCCGACTAAAGGAAAACGTGGATATTGGCACTTACGTTTAAACTCGCTTCCTTCGTGGTCCTTGACTGGACTACGTACTAGTCCATGATGATAAGATCAATAGATTGGTCAGCTCAACTCAAACTCAATTGAATTCCTCAAGTCTGCTTACAGAAAATTCACAAAATGGAACAACTACAATCTGACCTAGCGATATATTTATTGGCTCACAGTCTTGTTTTACTTAATGTAACGGGGTCGAAAAAGTAAGTTGGCTAACTATTTCACTAAAATTCATCAAATATAAAGTAAAAATGTGTGTAGGACCGCCAACGGTTCTAATATTATGATTTAAGTGGCGTCATACGGATCCCCTTACTCATGTGTGTAGAACTTAGAGCATCATTAACCCTATATCTCTATATGGGGTTTTTATTTTATTTTATTTTTTATTAAAAAAAAAAATTCAAAACGAACTAATTACGGACTGCCACGTGTCAATGAGGTCCGCGAACAGTGCAAGAAACAAATAAACATGGACTCTTATTCAAGGAGTTTTGACAACTAATTTTAGGTTTTGGTGGACCCCTCACCTTTAAAAAACTCTTAAGAGTCCTTAGTTAATAGTGCTCTTAGAACATGTTTACTAGGAAATCTTAGTGGGTCTCTTAAGGGGTGGAGTCCACTAAATCCCCCAAAAACTATTCTTAAGAGCAAGATTAATGCATGTCTCTTAATAAGGAGTTCTTATTTTCTTAAGAGACTGTTTCTTAATTTTAACTAAAAAAACTTAAGAACCGTCTCTTAGATAAGAGACGTCTCTTATCAAGAATTTTTTTTTTTAAAAAAGAAAAAAAAATGTCAAAAAAAATAAGAACCCTATCTTAAGAGACCCGGGTTAAAGATGGCCTTATTTCCCCTAATTAAGAGACTCATTTGCCTTGGTCCTTGCACTGTTCACGGGCCCTACTAACACGTGGCGACCTGCGATTGATGTTTTTAATTTAAAAAAAAAAACAAAAACCCCGGAATCCTTGCAATAAACATGCTCTTATAACCTCCAATTTTAATTATTGTTTAACATGACTCAAATGATCTTACACACCGTTGAACAAAAAAAAAATGATCTTACACACATTCTTTTGCATATTATAACTTCTAATACACGTTTTCCATTCTTTTTCTTTCTAAAAGTCTATAAAATGGATCGAGAATGTTAATTATAGTTGTATTCATATAATGAATATTTATGTATATGCAGGGGCCTGACAAAGCCAAATGAAACATTTGCTATGGTCCTAAATTTTTGAAGAAAATTATATAGACATATGTCCTAAAAAAATATTGTTTTCTAAGTCACCTTAAGTCCCAAAATATGAGGGTCGGGTACGTCTATATGTATGCTACAATAAAGTCTAAAAGCTATATAAAACAAGAAAACTGCCAAAAGAAACTAAGTGAACCAAAGAATCTTTTTTAGGTTTTCAAATTATTTAGTTGTGCCCTGTGAATGAAGCAAAACATAGATTCTTTGTAAGAAAAACAGCAACCCAGCTTTACAACCTGCAAGAACAAGTATTTAATTCCTTAACGAATCCCGAAAACCCAAACAGCCTTAAACAAGAAAAGCACCATCTAATCAAAAACCTTTATATAAATCCATTCCACAATTAAGATCTTAACTTCAAATATCTTCCTCCAAAAAAATAAAAATTACATAGCTCTGGATTTGTCTTGTCTAGGGCGACACGACAAAAATGGCGGAACAGCGGATGCAACCAGTGGCCTCTTTGCTTCTACTCCTTAATTTCTGCATGTACGCCATTGTTCTCGGAATTGGAGCATGGTCCATGAACAAAGCTATCAGCCATGGCTTCCATATTGGTATATAATCTTTTTGTAATATAAATACTGTTTCAAGATATACTTTTTTGATTAAGCAATAATTATATTTTAAAATAAAATTTACCACTTTTCTGTCTCTAATTGTACACCACAACAAACTGAACCATAAGCTGTAACAATTTGGCAGTTAATCCAAGCTTGGTCCTCTCACCTGTGTTCTTGATGAACTGTGTGAATATGTACTTCATTGATTTAGACTTTTAGTGTTGGCTTTAAATATCACTAGCATGAATCCCTACCTCAAGTAAAGCAAGTTTTTAAAAATAAATACAAACCAATTTTTTGAAAAGGATCTGATGATGGTTTGAACTAAGCATCTCAAGTTTCTTTTATCAAAAATTAAAGGTGCGGATTACAGCCTTCCGGCTCATTTCTCGCCAATATATTTTCCGATGGGTAATGCGGCCACCGGATTCTTTGTGATGTTTTCCTTAATTGCCGGAGTTGCTGGAGCTGCCTCTGTTATCTCCGGTGTCAGTCATCTCCAGTCATCCACTACAGCCAGTCTTCCGGCAGCTGTCTCTGCCGCCACCATTGCTTGGTCGCTCACAGTTTTAGCCATGGGGTAAGATATTTATCAAAACCACACTTTTGTCATAACATTCAATCATTTTCTTTCCTAGAATTCTTTACCTTTTTCACGCCAAAGATAAAAAAGCCAATTATTGTTTATGAAATTTTCTGTTTCTTGAATGTTCTTGTGCAGATTTGGCTGCAAGGAAATTGAACTTGGAATGAGAAATTCCCGTCTGGTAAGCTAACTGTCTTTGCTATAGTAGTCTGTATATATATATATATATTAGTTATTTAAATATTTTGTCACAAAGTGTAGTTACTTAGATGAGAATAACTAAAAAAATATTATTTAAATACTTCAATATGTGACCAAAAAATACTTCGGTTAATTTAAGAGCCTTAATTACATTCGAACTAATTTTTTTTTTTGCAGAGGACAATGGAGGCATTTCTAATCATTCTTTCGGCAACACAACTTATCTATATAGCTGCTCTATATGTAATTCGAAAATAAATTGAGAAAAAAACAAAGAAAAAAACTGATTTCTTTTCTTCTTATATATTTGTTTTGTAATTTATATTTTCTTATCGAATTTGGTTATTTGAAGATGTGTATTTGTGTGTTGTACTATTTTATTGAATTTACTGTAAAATATATATTCTGTAAAATTTTAACCTTAGTAAGAAGAAATTAGAACTCCACGCAAGGAGTGATTACAAAACTGTAAATAATGTGTGGTGAAAATACAAAAGTAGGTAAAACACAAGCTCTTTAATTAAATCATTACAAACGTGAAAATGATGTCGTGTCGATCTGCAAACGTGAAGGCTTGTAAAACGCTACTTTCTGATTTCCTCCTCCTCCATTCTTCATTCTATTCGCTTTCTCTTCCATTATTCGTTTTAGAACTGATGCTTTTTACGAAATCAGTTACATAAACCCAGTCTCATAGACCATGAAAAGAGCAATTACTGTTACTAGAGACCAGGGATCATAGTCCTCCCCAGCTTGTCATGTTCTTCCTCTTGGCTGTATCAACTACTTAAGGAGGCTGGTCAATAACGCTTAAGCCTTGAGAATTAGTACAAGAACTAGTTTGTTGGTTGGTACTATCTCAATCTTTGGCGGATTCTATCTATATGCTATATTGAGCTCATCACTTACTGGTGATTTCATTTAGGTTTATTTACGCTTTTAGTAGCTGGTTGTTTGAACTTTGTCATTTTATGGCTTGAAACTAAACAGTGTTAAGAAGCAACTCAGTCTCTTGTATTCGTTTATACATTGTTAACATGCTAGATTTGTTAAAAAAGGAAATTATACATGCATTAAACAAATACGTTATACATTAACTTAATTGTTATATTGTATTGACGTAGTTTTGTATAACATAGTCATTGTTAGCATAACATATCTTTTATTATTTTCAATATATCCGTTGTTACGTCTGACGGAAGAAATGTGTGGATGAAGATGATCTAAACACAGTTTTACAATGAGCGGAAAGCTATGGTTTATTGGAAATCTTTTGATACTCTTCCAAGTGTGTTTACAATATCAAAATAGCACAAATGAAAGGCAAAGTGGGCATTGCACACAACAGTTGCTATAGTGATAATAGTTTCTACGTCATAATGGATATCGATCTAATCTTGTAACATTCCGATTTTTCGTATATGATGAAAGATTTATTATAATTAAATTAATTACTTATGCCACTAAAACATATTTATATTTTCGTTCAACCATCCGTTTAGAATTCTAGAATTAAAAATACTTAAACTAAAGTAATGGAATGATAGATAACGTATCGTGAAGTGATTCGTAGTATCTTGTAAGTGAAGTTAAAACATAAATAAAAATCATATGGTAATTGCATAAAAATTAAACAAAACTAATGAGTTTTAGAAAAATTAACGAACTACCTATCGTACGAAATAAGATCCACAAACTAAGTGAGCAAGCTTAAGAAGTTATTGACAGCGAGAACGTTCTAATTTTATTGATATCTAGCTTAACCTTGGTTAAATGTTTTTTTTTTTTGAGAATTGATACTTATTTTTATACAGCTAGAAAAAAAATCACTAATACTTTTGGCTATTGCATGTCTCACCAACAATTGAATCTATATCCCACATATAGATTAGTTTAAGGGCAAATTTCTCAAATAACCACTTTTGAAATTTTTTTTCACAAAAATAAACTTTGAAAGAAAAAATAACCAAAATAATTTTTTTTTATTTTAAAAATATTAATATTTTTCAATTTTTTTTGAATTTTTAAATTTCAACTCCAAAACACCACCCCATAACTCTAAACTCTAAGTTTAGATTAGTTAATCTATGGCTATAAATATATATTTACATTCTTTAATAAAATATATTTTGATAATTTTTCTTTTTGAATGCTATTTTTGGAACAAAATTTTTTTATATCTATTTTGGTTTTTATCTCTTAGCCTAATCATAATTTACGATGAATGATTCCGATTTAACGTAATAAAAAAGAAAGAACAAGCCTACTTTTGTCGGTGAATAATTGTTTTCAGTAATAAATGTGCTTTTTAATCTCTTTTAGTGCGCAAAAATAAAAAATCTCTTTTATCAACGGACGTTATTTATCAAGTCTTTCGTCTGTCAAATGTCAATGCGGAAAGCTTGGCTTCAGTCGTCGGCAGCTTCTCACTGAACAGAGCTAAGCAGATACCTCGAGAGAAACAAACAAGACAACTTTCGAAACAGGTAAATAAAAATCTCTCTTTGTAGATCGTTTCCAGCTCTGTTAAGTCATCTGCTGAGCAAAGATCCCTTCTGGGTTTTCCAATTTCAATTTCATTTCATTTGGGTTTCCATGTGTAATGCTAAAGTTTCAATCTTGTTCTTCCTTTTTATATTTCAATCTAGGGTTTGAGAAAATAAAAATCAAATCTTTATAATCCTCTTTTATCATAATCAGTTTCTCCTTAATGAAATTCGAGTTGAATCATGTCAAGTTTTACCATTCTTAATGATTTAATTGTATGTTACCATTAAAGTAGTAAGTGATTGATATTTTCACAATGTTTCAGAAAGCTCCAAAGTGATGATGAGTTCTTCTAAGAACACTCCACCACTGAATAATCGGACAAGAACTTCAATATATGTCATCATTGTCACTAGTTTATGTTGTTTCTTCTATCTTCTTGGAGCATGGCAACGGAGTGGGTTTGGTAAAGGAGATAGTATAGCATTAGAAGCAGTAACAAAGCAAGCACAATGCACTATTAGACCAGACATT
The DNA here is from genome assembly GCA_905132885.1 of Moricandia moricandioides. NCBI lineage: Eukaryota > Viridiplantae > Streptophyta > Magnoliopsida > Brassicales > Brassicaceae > Moricandia > Moricandia moricandioides. The sequence continues at coordinate 47,177 of CAJHQQ010002281.1, forward strand.
GTAACCAATCTCGACTTTGAACCTCACCATAAAACAGTGAAGATCTCTCAAAGAGCTACTAGCTCCAATCCCGTTGTGTTCAAGCAGTGTGATGTGAAGTACAAAGACTACACACCTTGTCATGAACAGAAACGGGCAATGAAATTCTCCAGGGAGAACATGGTTTACAGAGAGAGACATTGCCCACCGGAGAATGAGAAGTTGCGTTGTCTAATACCTGCTCCTAAAGGGTATATGACTCCTTTCCCTTGGCCTAAAAGCCGTGACTACGTTCATTATGCTAATGTTCCTTTCAAGACCTTGACGGTTGCAAAAGCTGGACAGAACTGGGTGAAGTTTCAAGGGGATGTGTTTAAGTTCCCTGGAGGAGGTACTATGTTTCCTCAAGGCGCTGATGCTTATATCGAAGCGCTAGCTAAAGTAATCCCTGTCAAAGATGGATCCGTTAGAACTGCTTTGGACACAGGATGTGGGGTGAGTTTGTTCATTTACAAGCTCTCAAGGCGTTGTTGATAAAGCTTATTGTTGTTCTCTTTACGTCTTAGGTTGCAAGCTGGGGTGCATATATGCTTAAGAAGAATGTTTTGACTATGTCCTTTGCACCACGGGATGTCCATGAAGCTCAAGTACAGTTTGCTCTAGAGAGAGGGGTTCCAGCAATCATCGGTGTTCTCGGGTCAATACGTCTTCCATACCCACCAAGAGCCTTTGATATGGCTCAATGCTCTCGATGTTTGATACCATGGACCTCAAATGGTGATACACTTGCTCTATTAATACTCTTAAAACAGCTAAAATGCCACTATACTGATTGCCTTTTTGGTGCAGAGGGAATGTACTTAATGGAAGTGGATAGAGTCTTGAGACCAGGAGGTTACTGGGTCTTATCCGGGCCTCCAATCAACTGGAAGACATACTACAAGACGTGGAAGCGGTCTAAGAAAGAACTCAAAGCCGAGCAAAAGAAAATAGAGGAGATAGCAGAGTCCTTATGCTGGGAGAAGAAGTATGAGAAAGGAGACATTGCAATCTGGAGAAAGAAAACAAATGACAGATCATGCCGTATGTCATCATCATCATCATCTGTTAAAACATGCAAAGGAAAAGACACTGATGATGTCTGGTACAAGCCAATGGAAGTATGTGTAACTCCATTCCCTAAAGTATCTAGCGAGGTAGAAGTAGCTGGTGGGAAGCTAAAGAAGTTTCCTGAGAGGCTATTTGCAGTCCCTCCGTGTGTAACCAAAGGTTTAGTAGAAGGTGTGAACACTGAATCATATCAAGAAGATAACAAACTGTGGAGGAAACGAGTGAGTAACTACAAGAGAATCAATAGGCTTATAGGTAGCACTAGATACCGTAATGTGATGGATATGAATGCTGGACTTGGTGGATTCGCGGCCGCGCTTGAATCTCCTGAATCTTGGGTTATGAATGTTGTTCCAACCATTGCAAAGAACACTTTGAGTGTTGTGTTTGAAAGGGGTCTTATTGGCATCTACCATGACTGGTAATGACAAAACCTCACAAGAGAGTGAACATTAAACACCAAATCTTGATAATATTCACTTTTAAAAATGTGCAGGTGTGAAGGGTTTTCGACATATCCGAGAACATATGATCTCATCCACGCAAACAAAGTCTTCAGCTTGTATCAGAACAGGTTAGTTCTGTTTACTCATCTTGTGAAGTTTTTGTCATAAAGCTTCGAACTTTCAGACATAACTGTTGAAACTTCATTATGTAGATGTAATGTTGAAGACATTCTGCTTGAAATGGATCGGATTTTGCGGCCGGAAGGAACGGTTATTCTCAGAGACGAGGTTGATGTTCTAAACAATGTAAGAAAGATTGCAAAGGGAATGAGATGGGACACTAAACTGATGGATCACGAGGATGGTCCACTCGTGCCGGAGAAGATTCTCGTGGCCATTAAGCAGTATTGGGTCGCAGGCGACGGTGGCAGTGGAGGGAACAGTACTTCTACTTTGAGAAACTACTGAGGCTAAACGAGGTTTCGAAAATGTCCCATAATTTTAGATGTTTACTTATTTTAACCACCAAATTTTGATTAAAGTATAAATAAACCCCGTTGATCTTGGTTTTTATTTTATTTCACTTTTCTTTTTAAACCAAGAACTATTGTAAAGTACCCAATTATACACTAGAATTACAAGTTCATACAGTTTACACCAAGTATTCACAAATTTTCAGATATCTTTTTCCCCGTGATGATCAGGTTTCGAAGCTGTTAAAGTGGGAAGGCATCAGACATTCCTTAAAAGCGAGGAGCTTAAATTAGTAATTCAGAATGTAAACTTGCTTTCTTGTGTTACCAAAATAAATTATATTATAACATTAAAGATCAGTATTCGATAAACTTATTTTTAAATAAATTAATAGAAATTCTTATTTTGAATTATATTTAGATTAATTATTTTTGGATAATTTTTTTGTTAAATTAATAAAATATTATGATTTTGATATTGTTAAATTTTTAACATAGTCAAACATTGTATAAAGTAAATGAACTTCTGTTCTTGTTCTCTTGCAGTAAACTTGTGTTCTTGTTTTCTTAAGTCTTTGGGACCTATCAGTTGGAACTTGGAACTGCAATAGAGTCGTGAAGATGATAAGCTTGGTCATATCCATTGAGCAAGGCGTGGAGTCACTCCACATGAGGTAATTGGTCAAAGTAAGTTTCGAGATACTAGACATGTTAATGGTGAGTGGTGTTTGAGTATTGGTGGTGATATTGTCTGCGACAATGGGAGAGGTGTTTTCAAAGGCACTCATCCTGAGTTACGATCATAGAGGAAAATAACTTCTTCTTTTAGTTAATAAATTTTAGAAGAAAATGGCTTTAATTAGATACTATGTAAAAGATGTATTCATTGATATCTTTAAAGTACATGCTAGGAGTATATATACATCGAAATATTAAAAGTTAATGAGAATGTACTTGTTAAGATAAATGATTGATACGAGTGTACCAATCATCCCTGTGATTGATCCTTATTACTTTTTTCAATAGGAGTATGTGTTATCTTTTTATATATATATATTCAACGATCTCTCTTTTCTACAAAAATGATTAAATGTATCACACTATCTTTCTATCTTTTTAATGATCATCTGGAAATGATGCATCATTACTGCCTTCACAGACCGGATGAGCTACAAGGGCAAGGCACATGAGATAGAGATTGAGAGAATGGACCAAACCATCTGAAGAACATTTATCTTCACCTCACTAACCTTTAAAACAAACTTTTATGTAGGTGAGAACTTGATAACAATGTTTCTAAGTTTTAAGAACAAACTTTTTTTTTGTAAAAAGGAATGATAGGGGACCATATATATAACATTCATAATTTCATTTAATCTAAATCAAACAATAGTATTAATAATAACAGTGAGAACAGATTAACAACTTGGGTCCATAGCTCAGTGGTAGAGCAATTGACTGCAGATCAATAGGTCACTGGTTCGAACCCGGTTGGGCCCTAAATTTTTGTTTTTGTTTTTCAAACTTTCTGTTAGTTATGAACTGATTTGACTTGCCATCTTTTCTGTTAGTTATGATTTTGGTGCGTAATATTTAGCTAAATAGGAGGTCATGCATGCACAAATAACTTGTAGTACTATAAAGAGCTCCAAAAACTGCACATTTGTTTTAACACAACCCCAAAGAGTTTCACTTTCTATTTCCAAAAACAAAATTCATAGTAATACATTCTAAGTGCTCAAGTATCAATAACCACAATCTAATCGAGATTGAATGGCTAAATGCAACACAGAATCTAACCTCTCTCTCTGCTTCAATCACATATACTAATCAGCAAATCTTTCTCTTTGGTGTTCATTGCTCAATGCATTAATGGCTGAAGTTTCCCATCAAAAGATATCACTAAACCTCCCACTTTTCTAGCTTATGTTTTGCATCTTCTTGGCAATCTTACAGTTATGATTTTCCAAAAACTCGTCTACAACATCTCCCTCTTCATCAAATCCTTAGCCGCATTAAGTACCATCGTAGTCCCTGATCCAGACAAGATGATCAATAGTATGATTCTCGGCTAAACTAAGTTAGCATTTCATAAGGACAACTGAACAGTCTTGGGATGAATCAACTTCCCTAGCTTCTTACTGACTCGAATAATCATCTTTCCTACACAACAGAACCAATTAAGGTGTTTTAAAACTCAATCTTAGACTCATGAGTCATGATGAATACTAAACCAATAAGATATGAGATTCATTCTCCTTCCTTTTCTTTTTGTTCAACTTCATGGTATTCCTAGAATAGAGACTTCTAGTAGAGTGAAAGAGAAACTACTTGCTTCTAAGCTAATTAATCAATCAAAGCTTAAAACATGAAGTGTGTTGGCACTAAGAATGTCAAATGGGCGGCCAACGGTGTCCAAATTATAATGGTTCAGTTATGGACATGCCCATTTAGACAAAGCCGTGAGAAGGTTATTTGATGCCATAATCTAAAGATATTTATAGTTTTTACTAAATTGTTTATAGTCAGATAACAAAATAAGTCTTTGTTGTGAATCATAATAATATTAATATGTACTAAACTTTTATTTTATATCTAATTTGTAGAATCTATCTATTTAAAAGTAAAATTGTAACATTCAAATATAGTATTTAACATAAATTATTAATTCCCATCACAAAGTTTTTCTTACAATTTTAGAATAAATTATAAAATATTAAGACAAAAAAAATTCAACTTCAACAATAGTAATTGGTTTAGGGTTGAAGAACATAATATTTTCAAAATAACCGCTAGAACCGCAAATCTTGTTTTCCTACCAAAATAACAAAATTATGTTTTTTTTTTTTCAAAACCACAAAATAATGCTTTCCACCAAAACTGGACAATCACTTTCTTCGTCAAATCCACAAAATCACATTTTCTGTCAAAATTGCAAAATCTAGTTTTTCTGCCAAAATATCAAAATCATGTTTTTTCACTAAATCACAAAATCGCATTTTCTATCAAAACCAGAAAATCTCATTTTTTTTTGTTGAAATCACAAAATCACATTTTCATTAAAAATTGGTGTAGACCCATTATCCTAGGTTCGATTCTTGATAGGAACAAAGTTGCTGCTATTTGACCAGTTTGGATATGAGTTTCGGTCCATACAGTTTTGATGATAGTCTAGTAACAAACGATGTGGTTATCTCTTGTCATTAGTTGGAATGTATTCAAAAATGGGATCAAACATTATAGTAGACAATTCACTGTATAATGCTAAGAGTGTTCTTTCAATACCTACCGGAGTATTAAAAAAGAAGAATTTGGTGAATTTCTATACCTTTGTTATTATAACTGACCATAATTGCATTGCCTTTGGATGTTAAAAATGGACCATAATTGCATAAGACTGGCCCATTAATATTCTCGAGGCCCATTTCAGTATTACGAAATAGTCGTAATATTTCACCTATTCAATGTCTTCTTGGTCGTTTTCTTCCCCTCATTTCTCATTCCTCCAATACCGAGATCTCGTTATATAAATAAAAAGAAAAAGAAATTAATCTCAAATCTCCAGAAACCAGATCGTGTGTATATAACGGAAGCCTAATCGATCTGTGCTTAAGAATCACTAAAATCAAAGATGCCGGTGGCAGCTTCCGCCATCTACTTTCTCAATCTCCGTGGCGATGTACTCATCAATCGCACCTACCGAGACGACGTCGGGTGAGACACCTTCTCCTTTCCTTTCCTACCAATGGATCTCTCTTCCACGCTTTTAGATTCTCGATTTGGCGATCTTAGCTTTTGTGGAAAGATTCTAGCTCGTCTCTAATTTTTCATTTGGTTAATTAGGGGAAACATGGTGGATGCGTTTCGAACGCATATAATGCAGACAAAGGAGTTAGGGAACTGTCCAGTGCGTCAGATTGGTGGCTGCTCCTTTGTCTATATGCGAATCAGCAATGTCTACATCGTCATTGTTGTTAGTAGCAATGCTAATGTTGCTTGTGGTTTCAAATTCGTTGTTGAGGTAACACTTTGTTTCTCTTTCTCTTGTTGAAAAGATTGGTTCTTTGAGTTATAAATATCTGAGTCAACCACACGGGTTGGTCGGGTGGTACGGGGGAAAAGTGTTAAGCCCGCCCGTGTTCGAAACCTACCACTTACTTAGATAGATTTATGTAGCCATCGGCGTGGGTATCGAAGGGGCTGACTGGTATAACCACAGCTGTTGCGGTTGTGGTTGTGAGCGTTTGTGATGCAGTTGGTTGTGGTTTTATGCTTTATTAAGAGATTTGAACGACTGTTAAAACGGTTAAAAATTGTTGCGTTTACGAGATACTTGTGACAGTTTAACTACCAAATGCAGCAGTGGTTAAATAGTAAATTAATAATATTTATATTTAATATAATTATAAAATCTTAAAAATCATATTATTATAATAAATGTAAAAATTATATTTATAGAATTATACTATTAAAGTTTTTAAAAATTATAAAAATATTTTTCTTCACAGTTTTATAATATAAATAAAATATATATATTTGGTATTTCTATTATTTCAAATTTAAATTTTAATTGAATATCTTTTTTATTTATATAGTTTTTTGAAAAAAAATATTTTTTTACCCCTTGCAAACGCTATTTGGAACCTTCTTTTGAATTTTAGAGGTTTATAACAGTTTAAAGTGATTTATAACGTTTTTTATGATTGTTGCAAAACGCTTGCTACCCGCAAAAGCTGCGTTTGCGGGTGGTAGCGGAACAACCAGTCATGTCCTAACTCCCACGTATCTGGGGGATTAGTCTAGCCTTCAGGTCCGGATACCGGGTTATCATATACAAAAAACATCTGAGTCTTGGCTATAATGCTGGTTTTGATTCACGTACAGGCTGTTGCTTTGTTCAAATCATACTTTGGAGGTGCTTTTGATGAAGACGCTATTAAGAATAACTTTGTCCTCATTTATGAATTGTTGGACGGTAAGTAAGCATGATAGATAGTTTTCATTGTTACATTGTTTTCTACTAATATGTTTGTTTGTATTGCATGTTTAACTATTTCGTATGGAATTGCAGAGATTATGGACTTTGGCTATCCACAGAATCTCTCCCCTGAAATTTTGAAACTTTATATTACTCAGGAAGGTGTACGGTCACCGTTTTCATCTAAGGTAAAGGATTAAACTGTGTTTGGTGTACATTGATTGCATGTGAAGCAGTTATATTACTCCTTTGGTTTGTATTTGTATGTTTCCATTCATTAAGTTTCCTTTCATGGAAAATTTGGAAACAGCCAAAGGACAAGCCTGTTCCGAATGCAACACTGCAAGTTACAGGTGCTGTTGGCTGGCGAAGAGAGGGTCTTTCTTATAAAAAGAACGAGGTGAGGATCATGTTTCTTTTTGTGTGTGTTTTGTTTCTGTTGGTTGACATTATGCATTTTCACTACTGCAGGTGTTTCTGGATATTGTGGAAAGCGTAAACCTTCTTATGTCCTCTAAAGGTAACTAGTTCCCTTTCTTGAAGGTTTCTTTCTTCCTTGTTTTCTTTGTATGACTGTTTTTGCACATTGTTGCAACTTTTAGGCAATGTTCTTCGATGTGATGTGACGGGGAAAGTTTTAATGAAATGTTTCCTTTCGGGAATGCCTGATTTGAAGTTGGGGTTGAATGATAAAATTGGTCTTGAGAAAGAATCTGAAATGAAATCTCGTCCAGCTAAGAGGTAGGCTTTGTTAAAAAACAGTGATCCACACTAGCTACCGACTTTTCTTGGTAGCTCACCTAGCTCACTCTCTTTCTACAGTGGTAAAACCATTGAGCTTGATGATGTCACTTTTCACCAGTGTGTGAACCTGACAAGATTCAACTCCGAGAAGACCGTTAGCTTTGTACCACCGGATGGTGAATTTGAACTGATGAAGTAAGTCTTGGGAATGTTCACTGTTGCATATTGTTCTGGTACCTAAATGTACTTGATTTGATAATGTCTCAGGTATCGAATAACAGAGGGTGTGAATCTGCCTTTCCGTGTATTGCCAACAATCAAAGAACTTGGTCGCACACGCATGGAAGTAAATGTGAAGGTACATAGCTTTCCTTCTCAAAGGTTAACAAAAAAGCGCCTTCATCTTTGCGCTCTTACAATTGCTCACATGATTTGTCTTTTCAGGTCAAAAGTGTGTTTGGTGCTAAAATGTTTGCGCTTGGAGTCGTAGTTAAAATTCCAGTGCCAAAACAAACAGCAAAGACCAACTTCCAAGTGACAACTGGTCGCGCTAAGTACAACCCATCTATCGATTGCTTGGTTTGGAAGTGAGTTTTATTCACTTTTTAAGAACTATTCTATCTTTATGTTATAGTGATTGGTAATTTATCAATCATTTCCCTTCTCTTTTTACTATTTAGGATAAGAAAGTTCCCAGGACAAACAGAATCCACACTAAGTGCAGAAATTGAGTTGATCTCAACGATGGGTGAAAAGAAATCTTGGACAAGGCCACCAATCCAAATGGAATTTCAGGTCAATCTTCTTCTCTTGTTGTCACTGTTGAGTAGAACTAGATTTGTTAACCGTGTCAGCTTCCTTCTCTTTTCAGGTGCCAATGTTCACAGCATCTGGTCTGCGAGTTCGTTTCCTCAAGGTACTCATTGATTTCTATGCTTTTGTAGACCACGAATGTGATTAGCTAAGTATTGGAATCTTTAACCCATTTTGAATTTAAATCCAGTTCAATTTTTTTTTTATGTTATTTTGGTTTGCTTCAATATTGCCTTGGACTTGAATGGTTTATAGGTGTGGGAGAAGAGCGGTTACAACACGGTCGAGTGGGTTCGATACATAACAAAAGCTGGATCTTATGAAATCAGATGCTGAAAAATCACAGTTCAGGTTCAGTCACATCAGACTTGAGGCTCATGGCTTCTATCTTCTGTTCTTATTCAAAACAATTGAGTTAAATATCGTTTATAACCTAGTTGATGTCTGTTTTTGACCATAAGAGGTATCTTGTGTTGATATGATCTCTTACATCTTTGGTACTGATTTGGTTTTCTTTTCTCTGTTTGTGGTTTTCTAGTTTAAATTAATTTGGTGTAGTTGGGCGTGATCGTATCTGTGAAAGAAATATTAATCGGGGTCTATTATGTAAAATGAATTTTATTATGTGCAACTTAAACGAATTTTATAATTTGGAATCGTATTTTATCAAATTTTATAACATATACTTGTATTTTCATAATTATATATAAATATTAAATACATATTAGAAACGATGACCACAAATATTTGTTGTTATATTATGGATGATAATAAAAACAAACTAAGATCGACTAAAATATTTTCTTGCATGACTTTTGTAGAATATCCAATCTAAATAGAAGATTATAGTCTACGGAACCCTTAATAATATCTATATATTGTTAAATTTTAAATAAACACAAAATAAAATCTCTTGAAAACCCTATATAAGTTAAAAAAAAAAACAAATTCCGCCCACAACTTCATCCTCTCTGTTTGTGACAGAGATAGAGTTGATAGCTATAGCTCACACGCTTTACCTTGAAGCTTTACTATTTTCTGACTCGATTTTCTAGGAATTAGCAAAACAAAAAAAAAGGATAGAGAAACCAAAAACTCGGTCTACGAAAATTAGGCCGAAAGAAACAATCAAACAGTCTTTGAGATTGATTCTCTCTCTAATGGATTCAAGAGATATCCCACAACCTCAGTTTCAGACACCACCCGGAATGTTAATGTCTCATTACCCTAACTTTAGTGCAATGATGGGACCTTCCCATCCTCGTCTAACTTTTGGCTCTCTCGCACCACACCAGCAGATGGACCAGGAAACGCTTGAATCTCTTGGACACGTTGGGATCGATCAGAACCAGAATGAGCAACAACAACAAGTGAAGAAGAAGAGAGGAAGGCCAAGGAAATACGCTCCTGATGGTAGCAACATTGCATTAGGTTTAGCTCCTCTTCTGGACGGAGAAGACAGCTGCGGCAGAGTAAATACAAACTCTGATGAGCCACCTCCTAAACGAACCAGAGGAAGACCTCCCGGCTCCATCAAGAAACCATTTGATGCTTTAGGTTAAATACCACATTTTTCTATAACTGTTTTGGACAGTCAATATGTTTTACTGTTTGGTTTTGTGTGTGTGAGCAGGAACATCAGGACTTGTGTTTACTCCTCATGTCATTGAAGTGAAAGAAGGAGAGGTAAAACTCATTGTTTTGTTTTAGTACTCTTAAAATGTGATTGGTTAACATTTAAAACGCTTAAATAAATTATAAAGTTTGTAGAAAGTATTATTTTTCAGTAAATTAGATGGAAGAACGATTTAAGAGTTTTTTATCGTGTTTTTTTTTTTTGGCTAAATCAGGATATATTATCAAAGGTGGTGGCGTTTTCGAATGAAGGGCCACAAACAGTTTCTGTTCTCTCTGCAGCTGGTGCAGTTTCTGCAGTGACATTTTGTCGTCCTAGTGGAGCTGAAACTCATAAGGTCTACGTTCTTTCACTTCATTAGTAGTGTAAAGCTAATATCTGTTTCTTAGTGTTGAGATTTGTGAATGTGTTCTTTTGCAGGGACGGTTCGAGATTGTTACACTCTCAGGCTCCTTCTTCAATTATGAGGTAAATGGTTCCATCAACAGAAGTGGTAGTTTGACTGTGGCTTTGGCTGATCCCAATTCCCAGATTTTAGGTGGCCTTGTTGGCCAGTTAGTAGCTGCAACACCAGTTAAGGTACTAACAAAATATGAACCTTTTTCATTATTGGCTTAATTTGTTGGAGTCAAATGAAAATGTGGTTCCATATATTAGGTCATAGTGGGAAGCTTTGTTGATGAAGCAAAGAAACTGAAACAGAGTAGGGGACACAATCCTGAACCGGCTTCAGCACCAGCTAAAATGATGAACTTTGGATCGAACTCTCAAGGACCATCAAGCGAGTCATCGGATGAGAATGAAACCGGTTCTACTTTAATGCAGCACCATGACAACAATAATAATGGGATTTACGGAAACTCATTGGCTCAACAACAGCAACTGCATCAGATACAAATGTATAATCTTTGGCCTAGTATTGGTCAATAAACTGAATTTTCTGCAAATTCGTTTTTGTTTTGGTGTTTGGGCTGGTTTTGATATTTGTTTCCTTTTGAGAAGGGTTTGGCTTGCTTGAGGCTTCTTTTGTTTTTTTGGGAGGTTTAGATAAATATAGGAGATCTTAAAATTAGGGTTCTTTCAGGCTAGTTTTTGTTATAGTACTGATTAATTTAGTTTCTTAGGTTAATTTTCCGTAACTCTTTTTATTTTATTTTGCCGTGATGGTCAATAAAAGATCTCTCTTTTTCTTGCTTCTTATTTAGGAATTTAAAGAAAACTTGTTTGTAACGTTAGGTTTAATGTATTTGCTAGTATTAATTTGTGTTAGTTAACTCTCAGCCGTTAGATTTGTTGTCAATATCTCAAAATGTATTCTACTTTGATTATTTTTTTTACCAACATTCTACATTTGATTAAACATTTGAGTAAAATTATAAAAATGGTTTAATAAATTTCTCTTGATTGATAAATACATTACCTGAAGTGAGAGTAGCACCTTTTCTCCAATCAATCTCGATATTTGCCTATATAATTGCATCTAAAATTACTATCATTCTATCTTTTTTTATAAAATATAAATTGCTATTTTTCTATGTTTAGAAGAAATAGTATTCTTCTATTTTTACTTTATATTTAGAATTTTTTTAGAGAAATACATTAGATTAAATTTCATTTCTATTATAAAGCTTTTTTATTTTAGAGTAAAAACAGCAAAATACATTAAAAATGATCTTAGTGATAAATATTCAAAACTATTATTTAAAATTAACCATAGCAATAATTTTCTTATAAAAGAGTGAGATGAAAGAAGATTCCAAATATTAATCTTCGCCGAATTCTGAAAATGTCTTTGACTGTGTTGTATATAAGTAGCAAAAAACAAAATAACATGTTTTCATAAAAGGGGGAGAAAGGTATTTTAGAACACCTTATTTGAGTGAGGAAGCTTGGTAATGGTCGGTGGGTGTCTCTCACATTACGAGAGAGACGGGTACAAAGCGCAAACTGTTCGAACCCGTTGATGCTAGCTCACTGCCACTTGCTCGCTGCACCACCGAGCCACTCGAATAGCGGCTGTACTGCTATTACCTAACTCTTATCTTAACCTTTCATTTTTCTTCTGTCGTTTGCGTTTCATCTTTTAGCTATATAAGGCATTGGTTGTGTCTGCGTCTTAATATGTGTTTTAACAATATGCATGAGTATTTAGCAAATAAGTAAATAACATTCTCCTCATTAACTGAGATAATGTCTTTACAAGGTTTTGAAATGATAATTTCATATAATTCTACAACCAAGGTTTGGTGCTCGTACAAAGTTAAAAGTTTTTCCAAATATTTGCTTCGCAAATAAAACGTTCGCATTTTTAAATAAATTAGTGTTTACAAAATGTTTGGTCGCATGCATACTCATGCGTTTACAGTATTTATGATGTGGTTCTTAATTTTTTTAAGAGACATTTTTTTGTTTTTAAATAAAAAATCTAAGAACCGTCTTTTAAATAAGAAACATAAGAATTGTCTATTAGCCGAAAAGTGTAAAAAAAAAAAAAAAAAAAATTTTACATTAGAAACTTCACCTTAAGAAACTGAGGTTAATCATAGCCTAAGTAACTTATGTGGTTTAATCAACAAAACAATTTTACTAAAGACTCGTTCAATGCATGTTAAAGCAATCACACACACACACACAAACAACTAACAAAACTCATTTCTAAATTAAGCCAGCCAATCCTAAGCACACTCCACAACATTTCATCAAAAAAAAAAAATTAAAAAAAAATTCGACACTCTTTTCTTCAATGCTGCCGATAGCAAAACCGATCGGACCAAACACAACTCTTGAATCTCATCCGCCGCATCATTACAATAACCCACAACTAGTGATAATCCTCCTCCTCGTCCTCTTCATCGGTTTCTTCGCTCTATGTTGCTGCAAATGTCTCTTCCACACTCTCTCACAAGCTTGGGTTCGCCTTCACCGCAACGTACCACCCCAAGATCAAATCCAATCACAACAAGAAACCGCTACTCAACCACCGGTTAACCCCGGTTTAGAGCCACAAATCATACAATCCTTCCCATTATTCCCATTCTCCTCAGTCAAAGATCTCCGAGAGGACAAACAAGGACTCGAATGCGCCATTTGTCTTCTTGAGTTCGAGGAAGAACACATCCTTCTCCGACTCTTAACAACTTGTTACCATGTTTTTCATCAAGAATGCATCGATCGTTGGCTTGAATGTAACAAAACATGTCCTGTTTGTCGCCGGAACTTAGATCCAACCGCGCCTGAAAACATCAAAGAGATGATCATTGAAGTCATACACGAAGACAGCAACGGACACCACGATCACACGTCAACATCAAACGAGGTTTTGTTGTCTAGACAGAGCAGTAATAGTGGTAACAACGAGAGAAAGTTTGACTCGTTACCGGATAAATTCTCTAGATCGAAGACGACCGGTCATTCGATAGTGAGGAATAAACCGGAGGAAGAAAACCGGTATACTTTGAGATTACCGGATCATGTTAAGATCAAGGTAACGAGAAGACATCATAATAACCAAACGGAGAGTTGTATTTCGTTTGGTGAGCTTATGAGAAACAGAGAAGGCCGGTTTGGTGAACTCTCTGGTCAATCACTTGTACCGGAATCAGAAAATTAAAGAAGATTTAATTTCTTCTTTTTATTAGTTAATTCTGAAACCTAAAAAACAAAGTTTCCTTGAGCCTCACGTTTCCATGCTACAAAATAGCTTGCTACTTCAAGCTAGGGAAACACGGAGAAGCGACTGTTACGTACACGACACGGCTTAAACTGTGTATTTAAAGACCAAGATGATTGAGAAAAGGCTAAAGCTGTTCTTGAAAATGAAGACAAAGGGTATACGTTTGACGGGTACGCGAATTGTGCACTTATTAGTGTTTTGACTAAGACTGGAAGAGCGGAAGAGGCATATGAGTGTATGCAGGAGCTGGTGATAAGTGGTTGAAGGAGTCGAGACATTGTTTCATATAATACATTGTTGAATATGTATGTAACATCCCTGTTTGTTTATGATATATGGTGATGTATTTGGCAAGATTTAAAACAACTGCTTTAACTACTTATACCATTAAATTGCATTTATTTATTTTTTACGCATTCAGAAAAAATTCTAAAATTTAGCGTGTTAATATGAGAGTAATGAAAAAAATGAGTGACATAATGAAAGTATTTTACGATATTGTAAAAGTGAGACTAAATAAGTAAAAATATCATGTGGGAATTGTAGTTTGAACTTTTTCTATGTAGTTTTCTTTTACTATTGTGAGGTTCTCTGATTTTAACCGAAACTAAAAGCAACTTTATTGGTAAATTATCAAATAGGAGTTCTTAACTAAAAAGTATCATTATTGTAACATTAATTTAACTAGATCGATTTCCGCGCGATGCGTGGATAGTTCCTAATATATAATTTGATTGATTTTGTTGTATTCATAGAATTTGAGTATAAGAAAAAGACATGCTCTGACTTTTGTTATTTAAATTTTGTACATAAGTTTTTTTGTCGTATTTTTTAATATTTTTTTAGTTGGGCCAAAATATCAAAATTGAATGCATAAAAATTTCTCAAGATGTCGAGAAGTTTTGTTTAATTACATTTTCTTGATTATAATCTTATGAGCTGTAAATTGGAAGTTTAACTCTAACTCATGTATTGAAATTTACTCTTATTTTTCCTTTGAAGTCTTTGATATTTTCATTGTTGTGTCAAAGTAAAACTTTGGCTGATGATGAAGTGAATAATAGTTTTCATGCAAATAAGAATTATTAATCAGGTATCAGAATTTTAATTTTATATTTTCATTTTACTTTTATATATTTTAGGGATTACTTGTCACTTTGACAGCTTTATATCTCTGATTATTTAGGATTTACAGCCTATTGAACATAAATTCTTGGTTGTCTCATAATGTAAGATCCACATCTTGACAATTAGACTAACATTAATTTTGTGTTATGTCAAAAGAGAATCACACAATTTTTTAATAAACAACTTATTTGCTTTAAGTTCTAAGCATGCTTCTTAGAAAGCAATCAAAAGATTTTAAAGTCAGAACCATCCGTTTGAAATTGGATCATTGAATGACCGTAAAAATTGCTTATGCATCAAAGTGGGCTATATAGTTTTCTATAAATGCAAAAGGATTTCCAGAATGGTTTTAGAGACTCTTGTAGTCATTCCTAGTGTGAACGATAACCATATTTCTACATGTATTTTATTAGATATATATGTTTAGAATATTATATATGTTTTGAATATTAGTTTCATAATCCAAATGAAAACAAAGTAAATACTTTTTTTGTTCATATTGTCTATCATATTTTAGCTAATTACTATATTTTAAACTTGAAAATTTTATTAAATCTTAAATATCTTTCAACTTTTAGAATGATACAAACCAAGATAATTAAAATACGTAAACTTCACAGAATTATTAAGTGTAGTATTTATGATTAGAAAAAAAAATTATGTCTTCCAATGTTAGTTGGACTCTAAATATTTTGTAATACATGCCTAGAATGTTAATTGTATATATTTAAGAATGTTAGTCTAATAATGCAGTGATGAAAAGAAATCCTCATTATCTATTCTGTTTGTTATAATATTTTGTTGCTTTATAAATATTTTTTCTATTTTTATTTAAATTGTTCCTTTAATCTAATATTTTACTTTCTTTTTGTTTTGTTCATAAATTTTATCTGGATATGCAAATCTTTTGTCATCCATGTTCACCTCTTCTAAGAAAAAAAAAGAGGTAGTTTAGGATGAAGGGTTTTAATGACAGAAAAAATACTTGCACTGAGATACAAAAGAAATACAAAAGCATAATAAATTAAGATGCAAAGTAAAACATGTTCCTATAGAAATTATTAGTTGAGGATCAGTGTCTTCCTTAATAATAATTGCTTGAATCTGCTTTTCCTTCCCATACATATAGCTTACCATATAATATTTACATGTTTAGCGAGTAAAACTTATATGTATGGTAATCCTTTTGAGTAAATCAGACCAATGAGACTTCAAGAAAGCAGCTGAGTTAAATTAAGCACCATGAGCACAGCCAGTGGCTCGATCCTTCATGAGCATCACTTCTAAAACCTTACTGAAACTCTGAAAGTACTCTCAATATTCAATGCGTCTTCCAAGAGAGCCGACCAATGAACAACTTACATGATTTCATTTTCATTATGCAACAGTTTTTGTTACCGAGTATATATACATCTAGTAAACAGCTCGATTTGACTGAAAATATCATCTTTACTTCAAAAAAAGACTCAGAACCATATGTTCCAAAAACATGATTGAGATAATTGAATCGAACAAACCTTTACGACAAACAATAGGATGTCTAGATGAATATGAACAATTTGGGTCTTGATGGATCATGTAAATTGATAGAGCCACGATCTTAGAAGGTGTGGGTTTGAAAGAAGAAATCAAAACAGATAATAGAGGAAATCTATACGTTTATCGAAGTTAAGAAACCGAGGATGTAGAAAGGCCGACACTTGAAGCTTTCCAAGGCGATGTGGGATTTCGCTGGTGTTGCGGTGCTCGAATTTGCCGGAGAAGTGGAGCTGGAAATCGTTGCCTTGGTTATATTAAAGCTGCATATTTGGTCACCGGCGGTTATGAGTCGATGTGAATTTTGAAGCTGGAAAATTGTATTTAGAACTGAAGTGGAGGTGATGAAACAGACGAATCAATCTATTGTTAGTGACTCTGTGGGTTGGATCAACATATAATTATGAGTGATAGAAGAAGGTATGGGAGTTGAAAAGACAATCGTCTAAAGAACGTTTTTGTATGAGGAAAAAAGATGAGAAGACAATCGAAATAGTCACAACTCTTTTTCGGAAGTCGGATGGGTGACATGACATAAAAATGATTTTTGATTGATTGATTTAATTAGCTGAGGTGGCACTCTCTCCTTTGAATATAATGAACTTTTAGTATTGTAAGATTATCTAATTAACATTAATTATTTTTGATAAACTGAACCAATTAAAAAGATACATGTGGTATCATAAGCTTTTAAGAATATCTCTTAGTATCACTTTGAGATATTTTTCCTTGTCTCTCTCTTAATTTTCTTTAGGCCTGGGCAATAAACCCGAAATCCGATAACCCGAACCGAACCCGGTCCGATAAAACTGGTATGGGTCGGATTCGGTTCTTCTAAATAAACCGATTGGACCATGTTTTTGCGGTACAATGGGTGTCGGGTCGGGTCGGGTAAATACCCGAGATCCGAATAAGTACACCCGAAACCCGGAAGCCCTTATCCCTTCCCTTTTTTCGATTACACAGCCACCACCTCCGATATTCTCTGCGATATCCTTTAACACACCTTTCCGAAATCTCATCCCCCCGTAATCTTATTTCCTTTATCATTTCCTTAATCCAGTAATCAAATATTCTCATCCCCCCCCCCCCCCCCCCGTAATCTTGTTTCCCCATCGTCGATTCGATTTTTGAAACCCTAAATAACAGTTCATAACTTCATATAAATGTCTACACGGTTCCTCAAAGTTGATAACCAAAACTACCTCTTCATTCAGAAAATAATCGAACTAAGGTACTCAATTTTCTCTTGAGTGATCTATACAACCGCTTTGTGTTTTTTTTTTTAATTTTGGTTCCTTGTAGGTTCTTTTGATTACTCTGAAAGTAATCGACTCTTTTAGCTTCTCTTTCTTTTGATTACGTTTATGTTCTTGAGAGTGATGCGTGATGAGCTACGTTAATCTTTGATATAGTCGACACTTTTAGGTTCTTGAGAGTGATGCGTGAGATGAGTTACGTTTATGTTCTTGAGAGTGATGCTTGAGATGAGTTACGTTTATGTTCTTGAGAGTGATGCGTGATGAGCTACGTTAATCTTTGATATAGTTGACACTTTTAGGTTCTTGAGAGTGATGCGTGAGATGAGTTACGTTTATGTTCTTGAGAGTGATGCGTGATGAGCTACGTTAATCTTTGATATAGTCGACACTTTTAGGTTCTTGAGAGTGATGCGTGAGATGAGTTATGTTTATGTTCTTGAGAGTGATGCGTGAAGAGCTACGTTAATCTTTGATATAATCGACACCTTTAGGTTCTTGAGAGTGATGCGTGAGATGAGTTACGTTTATGTTTGTCCGATTCTTTCATATAGTGATCATGTGTAACATATGATGTTTTATTCTATTGTTGGTTGTGATCATGTGTCTTACCGATTCTAAAGCATATTCTTCTTCTCTTGCAGATGGCATCTTCATGTTTTAAAAACCAACAGAGTGAAGAGCCCATGGATGTGCAATTTGAAGACCAAGAGAACAATGCTGATGAAAATGGCTCATCATCTCAGGCGAGTAAGGTGAAGAAGTTGGTTGTGCCACGGTCTGATGTCTGGAAGAATTACAGCAGAACCAAAGAGATTCGGGACAAATGCATCTGTCACCATTGCCAAAAGATCTTCTCATGTGCATCCAAGTCAGGCACTTCTAACCTGAAGAAACATCTGCAAATATGCAAAGAGCACCAATCATGGTTAACTAGTCAGAAAAAGAATCAACAACAGCTTGGTAGTGAAGGAAGACTGAAAGCATCTAAAGTTTCTGAGACGGTTTTCAGAGAAGCATGTAACGAGCTGGTGGTGTTAGCAGAATTACCACTTTCTTTCATTGAAAGTACTGCTTTTAAACACTTTTGCAAAAAGGTACAACCTTGCAAAACGTTATCTTTTAATTTTTTCTTCTTCACCAACCTTTACTTACTTTTTAATCTCTTACATTGCAAGGTCAACCTCTTCAAGCCTCACTCAAAAAGAACTTTGACTAGGAACCTTGTGGAGATGCTTGTGAAAAAGAAAGCAACATTGAAGAATTTGCTCATCACCAGTAAACAAAGAGTGTCACTTACCACTGATATTTGGGTATCTCAAGTCACAGGTAAATTGTTTTTTTTTTTGAATAAAACTCGTCAATACAATTCATAGTTCAACTAGTGACATATACTTATATAAACTGTTCATGGTTTTCGTAGGTGCAAGTTATATGGTTGTCACTGCACATTTCATTGACGATCAATGGCAGCTAAAGAAGTTAATCATTGGCTTCAAATATGTCATGGATCACAAAGGTGAGACAATCTCTAATGTCCTTTTAGGGTGTTTAGCTGAATGGGGACTTGAGAGGTTATTTTGCATCACAGTAGATAATGCAACTGCCAATACATCTGCTATTAAGAGGTTCCATAGGGTCTTTAGCTCAATTTCTCCGGATGCTTTAGTCTTAGATGGAAATTTTTTACACGTGAGGTGTGCTGCTCATATTATAAACTTAATTGCTAAGGAGGGCTTGAGTGATTTAGGCGAGAATGTGTTAGCTATCAGGAATGCTGTTCAATATGTGAGGTCTTCTACCAGTAGGTTAAATGCTTTTGATCAAAGAGTCACCACTGGTAAGATGACTCGTGGTAGCTTACCTCTGGATATAAAGACTAGGTGGAATTCAACTTTTCTTATGCTATCTAGAGCATTACAATTTAAGGTAGCATTTGATAGGATGGAAGCAGAAGATAGGTTGTACAATGACTACTTTCTTGAAGTAGATAATGGGGCTAAGCGGTGTGGACCACATGCTGCTTCGGACTGGAATGCTGTTGAGAAACTTATTAGGTTTTTAGTCATATTTTACAATAGCACTTTGGTTGTCTCTGCCTCATCTAAGGTCAATGCATACAAATGCTATGGTGAGATAGTGACAATAGAGAGAAATCTCACTGGTTTAGCTAATAGCATAGACTCTGAGTTGCAGTTGAGGGCATCAGATATGTTGCATAAGTTTTTAAAGTATTGGGATGGTATCAAAAGTGTCAACAAGATGTTGATCTTGGCGACCATATTAGACCCTAGGAAGAAGATGCATTTCGCAAAGCTCTGTTTTGAGAAGCTGTATGGGAAAGACAGCGTGGAGGCTAAGGAAATGGCAGAATCGATCACTGTTCTTCTCACATCTATGTTCAAGGAGTACAATCTAAGTTTCAGAGGATCTTTTGTTCAAGCAACTCAACCAACTGAAGCCTCTAACGTCCCTGGTACAGAGTCTCAGGAAGAAGCAGTTGAAAGAATGGAACTCGTGGTTGAGGATTTTGGCTATGAAAGGATGGATGTTATGTACAAGGAACTTGTTGCTGAAAAGGGTGAAGATACAAGAGATGAACTTGAAGTTTACTTGAAGGAAGAAGTTGAGACTCCAAAGCTCTTACTGGGAACCGAGTTTGACATTCTGTCGTGGTGGAAGGTGCACAAACTGAAGTATCCAGTTCTTGCAGAAATGGCGAGAGATCTCCTTGCTATGCAAGTGTCTTCAGTGGCCTCAGAAAGTGCTTTTAGCACAAGTGGCAGGATATTAGAACCTTATCGAAGCTGCTTAAATCACTACATGATAGAGGTTCTTATATGTAGTGAGCAATGGCTGTAAGCTGACATCAAGCTTAATGAAACCATCATCACAAATGAGCAGATCCTAGCTGATGTTGAGGAGCTTGATAAGCTTGAGAAAGGTATGAATTTCTTTGCTTATTTTTTGTATATTGCTCATTTAACTGACTCGTTTGCTTAAGTTCTATATTGGTCATAACTGAATTTGTTTGTCTTTTTTATCAGAGTTTGAAGCTCACAACCTTGAAAATTGATGTATGGATTATGAAGGTTGAAGGTTAAAGGTTGAAATTTGAAAGAGTTTATTTTTATTTCATTGAATAATGTTGCTTTATGGTGATCTTTGTTTTGTTTTTCATTTCAATAATGGTGATCTTTGTATGACTTCTATTTAATAAATTTTTAACGTTGCTTTTATCTTGGTGTCTGATTATGAGATTTAGTCTAGTTGAATGTGTATAGAGTTGATGATTAGCTACTAGTAATTTCATTGTTCACTTGAACATGCACAATCTTTTAGTACACTTTTGAGAACCGAAACATGGAAAAGAACCGAAACCCGGACAAGAACCGAAATCCGAAAGTATAGTGGGTTTACTCGGATTTTCATGGTGTTACCAAAACCGAACCGAACCCGACTAAACCCGAACCGAGACCGACCCGAATTTTTAAAATATTCGAATGGGGCTGTTTTTTGTAAACCCGAAAATCCGAAACCCGATTGGATCCGAACCGACACCCGATTGGGACCCCGAATGCCCAGGCCT